>JABEZY010256922.1:0-11146 GCA_013467495.1 Gossypium gossypioides
TGATGCATGTTGATTTTAATTGGTTATGTGATTATATATATATATGGAATGAAATTTTGTGGTTAAGTTGGTATAATTTTAAAAAAAAAAAATTTGAGTTGAGTTTTTGACCGGTAATGCCTCGTAACTCAAATCTGGCGACGGACACGGGTTGGGGTGTTACATAGCCATTGTAGGAATCTCCCAGCGATAGTGTGCTAAACATTATTTCTTTGTCTATGAGGACATGGATTCCAATATTTGGCGGAGAAAGTGTAGCCATGGATGGATTTGCATACCAATAATCTAATGAGGAAAGTCATAAAAATACAACTCATTTGCTATTTGATTCTGGTTGTAGTTGATAATATATCATAATTGATTGTGATAACATTCGTTACATCTACGATAATAAATAAAAATATAAAAGAAAAATCAAAATTTAATTCTTAAAAATCGAAGTTTAAAGGTTAAATTTTAGTAATCATCCATAAAAATATGATATGATGCAATTGTGCAAGCTAAGGAAGACCTCTACTATAAATTAGTTCTTTATTACTTCAATTTGTACACAAAGAAAGAAAGTTACATACAATATGGTAGGATTTGGATGGACGGTTAGATATAGTGCGTGCATTTAGTTTATTTTGAAGATATCTATTCTATTTTCCGGGCGGGATTAATGGCAAATCAACTTCATCACACCATTCAACACACCTTGTTTCCACATAAGAACTCCTCACATTATTAGGCCAATAACTCAACCAAACTTCACCTCCAATTCTCCATTTCAAAACACTCCCTTCCATGTCCCTGTTCAATCTCCATCCTACACCTTCTCCATAATCATCTCCTGCAAATACCAATCCACCAGCTTTGGTAAATGGCCTGTTAGCTCCATAGTACCTATGCTGGAAACCATGGTTGCTGCCGTTGCTATTTTGATCGAACGATTTCCACGTTGCGATTTCGTGGCCCGTCACGTTGTCGCATAGCACCGCGTCGAACACCGCGGCGTTCCCTTCCGCGTCTTGATCCCACCTCCAGTTCTTCATCTTGTTCTTCATGGAAACCCTTGCTCTTGCTTTAACATGGGAGGAATCCTTTGAATATTTCCCGAAACTCCCTTTAAGGATCCTTTGTGTTTCGACTTCGTTTTCACCATTGTTCGTGGACCGACCCAAGGTTAACCCGGACACGTACGTTGACCCGACTTCCGGTCCGACCCAAACTCGGATCCTCGACGGGAAGTGTTTCTCGTTCAAGAAATCATCCATGTCGTCGTTTTTTTTGCTGAACCCTAGTCTAGCCACGTGGAAGCGTAAGTTATCCACACGTGCGTTCACTTGAATGTACCCATCATGGAATCCAATGGTGTATTCCAATTGAATGACGGCCTCGAGCTGCTGGTGTGCTAGTGCGTACCTTAACAGTGAACCCTTTGCTCCGGTGGCCGGAAATTGGCTTTTCTGATCACTTGAATGTAATAGCTTCATTGCATTAACCGGTGCATACCCTTTCAAGGTCCAATATCCATGAGCCTCGGTTGCATATGAAAATCCCAAATGCTGCTGCTGCCCTTTTAAAGGAGTTATTAGCGTTTTTAATCCAACGCTGAGTTCACTTAAAATGATCCATTTGGTCAACATGTACCCCAAGGTTCGCATGAAACACAGCTCGGTGTCGACACCAGTGGAGACCAGAAAGGTCCTCAGCACGGGCACTTGTTTAAACGTTAAGGCTTCGATGTTTGGACCTAGTAAGTACTGGAAATAGAAAGACCCGATTTCACTAGGAGCGTCCCAAGAACATAGCCAAAACAAGCGTGTGAGAAGGACAAGGTTAAAGAAACTCGAGAATGACTCGGGTGAGTGAGACTCAATGATCCAAGAAATCGGTTCGGGTTTGAGTTTTTGAAGCTGAGACCTCGGGCAAATGGTGTTGGGCATTGCTGGTGAACGGCTGATGGTTTCTTGGAGAAGCTGAAGTACTAAAGGGAGGAAAGGTTGCTCTGAAGATAGAGGACAGGGGTCAGAGACCCAAAGAGGTGAAGATTGGAACCCTTGGAAGCTTATTGTGAAGGTTATACAGACCTCTGAATCGGACCCCATGGTACGCTCAGCTTTGAGTTGGATCGAACGAGTTGAGCTTGAGCCGCCTTCCTCGGAACTCGCCATTGTAAAGGCGAGTGGTGGGTGTGGGTCTGATTCACCCAAATCGTCATTGTTAGGAAGCTCACATATCCAAGACCAAATGTCCATCATGTTTGCTTGGTGGGTTTCAGCCTAAGAGGGGATATCAAAAGATTGGAGACCTATTGTTTCGTTTTATAGAGAAAGATTCATGATGTTGATAGGAATCGGGTAAATTGCACTTGAAGTCCCTTATGGTCTAGATTTTAAATTGTTTTTTAAATTTCATATGTTTTAATTGAGTCCTCAAAATATTAGATATCATATCAATCAAATTCTTCCATAAGTCTATTGTCATATTAGATGTTAAATTCTAAATACATATAGGCTTGCTGCATAAATAGTTTGGATATAACGTTTAGAAAAGAAAAAAAAAAGTGTATTTAAAATTTGGGAGGGTTATTTTTCTTTAACATGGTAGATCATGCGGTAAGTATTATATTTAAAGTTTAATTCATGTGTTTTAAATATACTTCACGTATGGAGAAACCAAGAATTATGTGATGAGAACCGAGATATAAAAATAAAAAAATTTTGGGGGCGTAGCTATTGAAATGACTTAAATTGAATTTTAAACTTTTGATAAGAGTAAAAAATGCAAATTATTTTTATTTAATAAAGATGCTAAAAGAGATTAACAATTGGAAGAACTAAGGTTGCAAATGCACCATTCAGCCTAAGGCCCTTGCCTCCACCTTAGAGTAACATCTAGGCTGACAAGAAGACCTTATTGCAATAAGTATTAATACTCTGAGATGTATGATGCAATTAACCCTTAAAATTTTAGGGAAAGAATGAGTGATGGTAGATTCGCCAACTAGCAAGTAAACGTAAGCCATGAAAATCACCAATGGAAGAATTGCCTGGAATTAAACTGGTGGTGCTAAGTTGTTTGGTCGTTATGTCTTATTTAATACTAGTATACTAGAGCGCTGATTTTTCATTCACCCCCTTTCATTTATTTCAATTTCTGGCTTTTGACGGCCTGATAAGGAAAGCAATGGTGATTTTGCATGGACAATACGTTGCAGATCCCGACGCCGTCGTTTAACGTTTTATGGATGTATCGACCTAGACGTGTCATGTTCAGAGGCGGAACTGGACAAGTTTACATGTCTGAACTTGAATCACACAAAAAAGAAAGAAAAAAATCTGGGGTCGTTTAATGTCTGTTCTTTCTTATCCTATCAATGCTCGTGAATATCTTTGAGAATCATAGGTTAACAACAAGTGATTGAAACCCCAGCAACGAAATGAAAACATAACCAAAACATACAAACACGTAATAAGGCCATGTAGGCCACCCTGGCCATGCATTTAGTTTGTTTTGTATCCCCATGGTCTTCTTCTCTAGTGAGAGCAATGTCTGAGTGGTCCTTTAACCAGGATGACCCCCGCAAGCTGTCACCATTTTTTCAATCAGTAAATTTATGTAGGGGATCCCTCTAGGCTTTACCATAAAGGATGTTTTTCCTAAAAGTAATATTTCTTTCCCAACATTTCTCCAATAAGCAAATTTGTTGGGTTGGATAAAGCTTGCATTCTCGCTTGCCTAGTAGAGGTTGGTTTACCCCACTCTTTCTTTTAAAACATAGACCACCTCTGGTTTTAGGGACACATAGTTTTTCCCAACTCCTGAGTTGAAGTATCCATTTTATCATAGATAGTCTTAGAAACGAGATAGGTGATAAATTAGAATTTTTATTATCTCGAGATTGAATTATAAATTTTTTGAGAATGGGGTAAGGATTTGTTTACCCTAATCAAATTTCATGTCTTAAAAAAAAACTCAATCAGCCCAACTCTGTCCGGTCCAAATAAAAAAATGAATTAAAAAAAAAAGAGATAAAGATCAAAATTATATATAAACTTTGATTCAATTTGTAATATCATATATGAACTTTGATTTGTGTGATTTTATAGATGAAATTTTGGTTTCATAAATCACTGACAACATTATCAAATTAGTACTATTTTACGCTGATATTTTACATACACAAACAATTATATTAATCCAATATGAAAATAAAAGTATGCATTCATTTATTTAAATGTGCACAGTTGAATCAAAATTAAAATTTCATGTATACATATAAACAACAATTCAACAATTCAAAGAGATCTCTTTGAGTAATTGAAATTGAAAAAAAAATGGAGGTTAATGTGGATTCTCTCAGGAGCTTTGGACGGTCGGGGTTGCCGCTGCCGGTGGACCTTGAAAAAGCCACTAATAGGGTAAAAAATAGAGAGGATATACTAGAGGTAAAGAAGATGGAACAAGAGATTTGAAAGCTACTATCAAAGAGAAGCTCATGAGCAACTCAAAGGAATCTGATGCAGCGGAAAATGGTGAAGAGAATGGTGAGATCTCTCTTCTTGAAGATGATGTTCAGGTTTCAATGAAGGGCCAATATCCTGAGATCAATTTCTCTGAACGGGCTCATGAGTTGACTAAACAAAGTATGAGTCTGACTATTATTGTAACATCCTTCACTCGTCTCTGTCATCGGATTAGGGTTATGCGATGCTACAATGCATAACAAAACAGAATTGTGCTATATCAATTCAAATTTTCTCTAAACAATAATCATTCATCAATCATATAATTAAAAACATGTCATTCATACATTATCGGGGTTAAATCGATCTTAAGGAAGCTCTAAAATAATTTTAGAACAAAACAAGGATTAATTTGAAACATTTCAAAAAAGTGTGACAAAAATACAAAATAGGGGTCGCACAACCGTGTGACAGGTTGAGGCCGTATGGAGTTGAACCACACAGTTGTGTCCCCAAACCGTGTAATAGACTGATGCTGTGTAATCTAGAGTCACTTTTTGAGAGGATTGACAAGAGGAAGTTGAATATGTTAAATTATATTAGGGGAATTGAAAGGTGTCTTGAGGAGAATTCCTCTCCTTTCCTCTTGGATCTTGCTAACAAATTGAAAGGTGAGCTTGACGAGGTTCTTGCTCAAAAGGAGAGCCTCTGGTATCAAAAGTCTAGAAGTAAGTGGATTGTAGAGGGTAACAGGAACACAAAGTTTTTTTCATATTAGTACCTTTAACAAAGGAGAGTGAACTTTATTAAAGCGCTTAAAGTTGATAATGGTATTTGGTATGATGATCAGAGATACTTGCAAGAGAAGGTGGTTTAGTTTTTTCAAAGTTTGTTTGCGAAAGACCTCAGATACATGAGTGGATTTCCGTTAACTGGGTACTTTTATAGGTTTAATGATGGTGAACTTATGGATCTTTGCAGGCCGGTTTTGGATAAAGAGGTGAGGAACGCGGTGTTTGAAATGATGCCTTCTAAAGCACCAGGAGTTCATGGTATTCATGCTTTTTTTTTTTNNNTTATGAACAAAATTAGGAGGATGTGGGAGGTAATATATGTGCGCCTTTGTTCGTGGTATTACGCAAGGAGAGGAATTGAAGTCATGGTTAAATAAGACTCTTGTGTTGATTCCTAAGGTTGGGGGATCAACGATGTTTCAACAAATTCGACCAATCAATTTATGTACGATTCTATATAAAGTTGTGATAAAAATAATTGTAAACCAGCTTAAATCATTGTATAAAGTTGTGACGAAAGTAATTGTGAATCAACTTAAACCACTCCTGCCTTTATGAATCTCTTCCAATAAGTGAAGTTTTGTTTCAGGAAGATGCAAAACTAACAACATCATCGTTGGTCAAGAGGTAATTCATTTAATGAGAAAAAGAATAGGAAATAAAGGGCGGATGGTTATTAAAGTTGATATGGAAAAAGTGTATGATAGATTAGACTTGGTTTTATTCAATAATGGAGTTCCTCTTCATCTAAGCAATATCATAATGCACTATGTTACCTCGACTGCCATGCAAATATTATGGAATGGTAGTTTGACTGAGAAATTTCTTCCAACAGGGTGACCCTTTATCCCTTATATTTTTGTTTTATGTATGGAAAGGTTAACTCATTTGATATCCCAAGCAGTTTCACAGGGACTATGGAAACTGATGCCATTAGTGAAGAAGGGATCACCGATATCCCATTTATTTTTTGCTAATGATCTTGTTCTTTTTGCGGAGGCTTCTTTAGATCAAATGCGGATGATTAAGGAAATTCTGGATTTGTTTTGCCCTTTTTTGGGGCACAAGATCAGTGCAGAAAAAACTAGTATTTGTTTTTCTAAAAATGTGGCGATGCCTACCCATGTTACTATCAATGAAGAGAATGATTATACGGTGGTTAAAGATTTAGGGAAGTATTTGGGGTGCCTTTGCTATAAAAGAGAGTTACAAATGCAACTTCCCTTTACCTGATTGAGAATATGCGATAAGAGTTATATGGTTGGAAGGCACGAAACCTCTCTCTTGCGGGTAGAATTACAATGGCCAAAGCTGTTTGAGCGGTTATACCAATTTATGTGATGCAGTCGATGGTGGTTCCAAAAGGTATTTGTTTGGGAATGGAAAGTAAAATGATTCGGAATTTTATATAGAAGAGAAAAATTAGTCTTGTCAATTGGAAAGGGATATGTCTACCCGTTGAGTAGGAGATATGGGGTTTAAAAAGAAGTTTCAAAATGGTGCTTTTCTTAAGAAATTGAGGTATAATTTAATAAGAAAGGATTATATGAAACCGTGATTCCATATCTTCCCTATCCCTTTCCAATAGGAGAATGACAAATTAGATTTTTCCTCTTGATTTTTAGTAGTTTTAGTTAGATTTAAATTTCTTCATGAGAAAAAAATTGAAAATCAAGAGGAAAAATATGATTTGTCATTCTCCTATTGGAAATGAATATGGATGATGTGGAATCACAATTTCATACAATCCCTTCTCATAATTTAATAAATCAGCCGAATCAATTGTGGGTTCAAGTGATGCGCACAAAATCTATGTACGAAGTTAGAGGTTAGACCAGATTCCCGCTCAAAGAGTTAAAATCAATTGGGTCACGTAGTCTACTTAGTCCATAAACACTTCTACTTCTCACTAATCACCATGTCGCGCCTACTTTGATTTCGCGTTTCTGTAAAATATATACATGAATCGTTTCCGGATTATAACTAGAACCTCCTTTTTTCTGGACCCATCTCACATCAATGACTCAACCCCTCCCACCGATAGGTAATTTTAGACAAGTTTCCTTTGAAGTGGATACCTGAATCCCAAGTATGATCCGTAATAATCTATCTTCTGGAGTATACGATGATCCTTTCGCCACCTAAGGCGCTAATTTATCTACTAAAATATCGCCCATCTCCACCCAAGATCCCAGCATCACAATTTCATTTTTGTCTAAATTGCAGAGTAAATGGGCTTCTAGGTGCGGTATTTCATTAGTGATTCTTTCAGGACCTTAACTTATCATATGAGTTTGAATTTCATATTTTTCGTATGTGAAAAGAAGTATAAATATCTTCATATACTAGACGCTAGCTCCTGTAAAAATTTGAAGCTCCAATTAAATATGTTGCAATTCTTTTCTAAGTTTAGCCATATATTATTATCTAATACAAACTTTAATCACCATTTACAAATATGACTTTGCTAATTTATGGATGAGTCCTACACATTTAAATGATGATAATTAGTGTATTGAAATAAAAAAAATAAAAGAAAAAAGATTTTCACACCCATCCACTTTAGACCGAAAAAGAATTCCCCTTGAAAAAAAGGGTTCACATATATAGCTTTACATTTGGATGATCTCGTTTACATTTGTGAGAGATTTTGGACTAAATCTGAATGGGCTGTTTCGAACGAGGATTAGGTGACAAATACGACCTTTTACGTCCCTCACCATAAAGTTCCAACACTTGAATTTGTCAAAAAAGTGATTATTCTCTCCTACATGTTTAAACCCCATTTTTTAATATTTTATTTGTTGATTTTAGATGTTTGAATGTTTTTGAGTAAGGAAGTGGAGGCGAAATGAGCAAAGTCCATCACGATAGAGCCGAAAGAGTTGATTTAGTTAAAGGACCAAATTATTATTCTTCAAAAAGAAAAAAGCAATTCAACACTCAAATAATAAAATTACTACTTCCAACTACCAATAGCCTTTCCCCAACTCAAAAATAGAAGAATAATGCGTTTCAATATATTCAAAGCCATGTCACCCTGCATTAACAATAATATTTATACCAATAGAGCTAAGACTCAATCAACGCTAACCTAACAAATTAATACAACTCAACTTGAATATGATTTAACTCCAACTTAAATCGAGGTCAAACTTAGTAGTGACTAAAGTCTATTGAGTTAATATTCGCTCACCAACATTTTAATTTTAATTCCTTTCTTTCCAACATATTGACTTATTCATATATTTCATATCACTATGTCAAAACCGTGGTTTTTACGTTTTCAAAAACCCACCATTTTCAACTCCCTCAAAATTTATTACTCTTTTCAACTTTACAATTTTACAAAGGTCAAACATGCGATTGGGTACCAAAATCCCCCCACACCACCTTTATATATATATATATATATTTGTGTGTAACTCTATTGTAACCCATATATCTCAAATTTTGAACCAAATTGAAAGAGAAGAAAAATGGGTTCTAGCAATATGATCCAAGTTATTTATCTCCTTTTCATCTTCATATTTTTTCTATTGCTCTCAAATTCTTTGCATGTTGAGGGCTCAAGGTTCTTAAAAGATCATCAAGGGGTTTCATCTTCTTCTTTTTCTTCGATTTCCTATATAAAGCGTTTTAGTATAAGCATAGCTTACTCCGGTCCTAGCCGTCGTGGAGCCGGTCATTGACGGAAGCCGATGTGTTTCGTGTTAAACATTATTTTCCCATCACCAAGGTCACTGGGTCACAAGGTTCAGTCAAGTAGCTAGCTTTTAATATTTGATGAAGGAGATCGTATGAGGTAACCCTAGCAGCCATGTTCATGCATGCGCTAAGGACTCAGCACCTTCATGATGGTGTGTGTGTGTGTTTGTTCTGTCCTAAGAAAGGGCAAGTCATAGAGTTGATTTTTTTTTTTTTTAAGTTTTCTTTTTAAATTTCTTTTAGCATTTTTTCTATGCTTGCTACAAGATATAAATATGTAATATATTTAATGTTTATGTAATGTAAATGATTTTTTTTATCAGACAAATGAATGTAGTGTTTGAATTTCTATTCCTCTCTTACTTAATTTTGGATTGCCCATATTATGATCGCTTATATAAATACAAATCACAATTTTTTTGGTACTTCTTGCTGCCTAAGATTGATTGAGGATTATCAATATTGAAGGCCCAATATTTTATCAATGAATTATTTATATTGATATCATTCTCTATCCTTATAGTTTTCTTTGTACTCTTTAGCCTGGTTGACATTGTTGCAATTGTAGCCATCAGAGGAGGGTACAAGTTCAAGTGTATTTAAGTGTATATTTCCTTCCATTTAAATGTTGGGAAGAAATTATAAGTAAAAAAAGGCATTACATAAAAAAAATCGTTTTGCACTCTTATTTATTTATTTATTTAATGAATCATTTATTCAAATTTAAACATGAAAGAATATATACACGTACATATTAAATTAAAAAAGAAATTAAAAAAAGTATAAAGATAGATAATATGTTATTCCGATTAGTTTATTTGGTTAAAAAGATGAGAAAATAGAAAAAAAAAAGTATTTTTCTTTCATAAATTGTTTGATAAAGTTAAAAAATGAAATGATATAAAATGAATTTATCTTTTAAAATGTATAAACCTATAAACATGTACACTTAACATATATTTCTCTGCCCATCATTGTAACTACAAAAGAAAATGTGGATTCAAGCAAGATTAAAAACATATTATTCTTCGGGGTTTTTTCTATTCCCCTCAAACTCTTTGAATGTTGAGGCTGAAGGTTCTTAAAAGATCATCAAAGGGCTTCTTCTTCTTCTCTTTCGAATTCAGATATAAAGGGCTTTAGTATAACTATAAACATAGCTACTCCGATCCTAGCTGCTGCAGAGCCGACCATTGGCGGAAGCTGACATCTTTCGTGTTAAATACTATTTTCCCATCACAAGGTCATATTGGGTCACAAGGTTCAATGAAGTAGCTAAGTTTTTAGTATTGGTGAAGGGGATCATATTAGGTAACCCTATCAGCCATGTTCATGCATGCCCTAAGGACTAAGCACCTTCATAATGGTGTATTTTTTTATCCTAAGAGGGCAAGTCATAGAGTTGAAAAAAAAATTGTTAATTTTTTTCCATGCTTGCAACACGATATATATATATAGATAGATAAAATTATCATGAAAGTCTCTATATTAAGAGTTGAATTGCATTTTACCCCTCTATTAAAAATGGATAAATTAATCCATGTACCTTAAATGAAAGAATAAATCAGTCTTTTCTTTATTATCTGAATTTCATCCCTCTATAAATTGAGAAATCAGTCCATGCTTGCTTGCTGCAAGATATATGTTACGTAATGTAAATGGATTTTTTATCGAATGCAGTGTTTGAATTTCTAATCCTCTCTTAATTTTGGATTTGCCCACATTAATATATTATGATGGTTTGCACAAATATTAAGATATTCAATGTTTCTCAATCTTGCACACATATATAAATACAAATTATATCAAGCACATGTCACGCATGTGTAGATAATCAATACTATTTTTTGAAATCGTAAACGTATGCAATCATTTTTTTATCATCTTGTGTTGTCAAGGGTACCTATTATAATATAAGTTCATAAAAGTTAGTACCACTATGTTACTTCAATATTTAATAATAGTTAATGTAACACTGTTATACATAAATATTTTTTTTATAATTCAAATTTAACTGTTTATTTTTTTATATACATAAGGTGTAATAATAAATTTAGTCTTCAATCTTTACATATTTATTCAATTTAACTCCTACTTTATTAGAAAATTTCGAAACTAATAGAATTAAAGGGTCAAAAAGACCTTAATAACAAATCTAAAAAAATCAATTAAGCTCTTTTAAATTTTAAAAAT
>JABEZY010257313.1:0-11032 GCA_013467495.1 Gossypium gossypioides
AAGGTGTCAAAATCAAGTGAAATGTCCATGTTAGATGGTAGTTTCACCTAGCTTCCAGACATGCTGTTTCTGATATAAAAAAAAAAAATATTTTAAAACTGCCTCCTTACACGACAGTTTCAAGATATAAAAAAAGAAAAATTTCACCCGGCTTGGATAGGTGTCGTTTTTTTTATATAAAAAGTATTTTTGTTATTATATTGAGGTTTCACGGCGATTTCAAAATAATAAAAATACTTTTATTTCTAAAATAGTTGATTAAAAGGCGATTTCAGACCCTTACTCGGCAGCTAAATGAAGCATCCATTGGGCGAGAACCTCACATTTTAAAATTTTTTGAGAAGATCAACCTTCAAACATTAGGTCACAACTTGCACTCCATTTCTTTTAAAAGTTTTAATTGATGATGAGGTCATATGTCTATTTTGTATTATTTCAATTTAATATTATAGTTTTTTTTAGTTCCAAATTTCTATATTGTTTTTAATAGTATTATGTATTAATTCAATGATTAATAGAACTTTTAGTTAAATATTCTGTTTTTTTTTAAAAAATGGAAAATTAAATTCAAGTAGTGAAGTTTTTAAATCTGAATTGTTATTGGCGTCTTATACCACTGTTAAAGAAATAACTTCTTTATGTAATAAATATATTTATTAGCGAAAGAGTTCGTTCTTGTTGATCGGAAATGTCATCGAAAAATTTGATCTCGTCCAACGATCGAGGAGATAGTGGAGGGGACACTAATTAAGATCGTATCACAAATAAAGTTCGTTTCAAAAAGACAATCGAGGATACTATTGAGAACATGGTGGTAGATCTGAGTCCGAAGGCTGGGGTCCCTTGGAAGGATAAGCTCCTGAGGGGGAAAGCGGATGGGCCATCGTTAAATTTTGGTATCATCAACGAAGAGGATTTGGTCTTTGTTGAGGGAGATATTTTGAGATCCACTGTAAATGGGATTCCAGCCATCAATTTTTCTGACCAAATCAAGGATTGGCTTGTTAAGGACATGGAGACCACCGTTGTCGTAAAGCTGTTGGGACTAAACATGAGTTATGGGGTATTACATAACCGAATTTCCAATTCATGGAGACCCTTTCAACCATTTCACCTTATGGATGTCAAAAACGAGTATTATCTAGTTAGGTTCTAAAACAAGGATGATTATGATATGGTGTTGACTCAAGTCATAGGTTATTTGTGGTCATTACCTTACTATTCAACCAGGGACAGTTGATTTTAACCCGTTGAAGTTGTTTCCAAGTATGGTTTTGGCATGGATTCGCTTTTTGGGTATGACAGGCTTCCTCTACAAGCGACAAGTTTTGGAAGAGATTTGTAGCTTGATAAGTAAAGTGGCCAGATTGGACATTAAAATCGGCAATGGCATAAGGGGACGGTTTGCAAGGATGGTTGTTTTCGTTGATTTAGAGAAGTCGCTTGTCTCACAAATCCTTGTCAATAGAAAGGTCCAAAGGGTTAAGTTTGAATATCTGCCAGCAGTTTGCTTCTCCTGTGGTTGTTATGGTCACCTAAAGGACTTTTGCCTTTCCATTGTCCTAGATCCGAACTCTGTTGGTGGCAAGAAGCAAGCCCTATTCCGATCATCGAAGAGTTTGCTCTGGTAGAGATGGGCAAACCCTTTGGCCCATGGATGATTGTGGAACAGAAATTATGCCAAAATTAAAAAGAGATTCGAAACGAGAAACCGAAATTATCGGATACGGGATCAGGCAAGTCTAGATTTGACGCTTTAATCACGTTGGAAAATGAGACTATTGGTATCGGTGATGAACAACAAGGCATTAAGAAGATTAATTTCCAAAAATGAGAGTTTTTAAAAAAAACCTAAATGGTAAGAAAGTAAGGTTGACTTTTAGATCGATTAATGAAAAAATATTAGGGATTATCATATGGGCCCATTCGAGCTATGTTGGACCTAATGGGTCAAAGGTACAATTATTAATGGGTAACAATAAGCTTGCTATGGACTCCACTTTTCAAAAGCAAGGAATTTTGATTGAGCACACATGGGGTTCTATTGGGTCAAGTAATGATACAAATCTTCGGGACCCACTTGACCCACCACCTCTTTTAGTCGATCTTAATACGGAGGGAATGAAACATATGAAATAGGCTAATAATAGTAAGAATGATGCGAAATCCCATAATGAAAATTCTAGTAAGTCATTTTTATATTTTAATACCGTTTATGAAGGCCCAATCGAAACTATGGTAGAATTGAATTTTAAAACTCTTAACCCCAATAAACATTCTGTCGTATCTTTTAAGAAAAATTTTGATCCTATTTCTTTAACCTTTTCAAAGGCAGAAGAGTCGCTGTTTGTCATTTTTCTCTTTCAGGTATTGAAAGTAGCGAATCAGGGGGAAAGAAAAAAATGTTCAATGAGGGAAGTCCCTAAGTAAAACCATTCGTAGCCAAAAGGAACATTTTAGAGTAGTGGGAAGCTCTTATGTTGCTCTTCCAAAAGCCATGTTTGCCTTAACTACTATTATTAGCTCCCAAGCTGTAGCCGAAGCATATAAGTCTGACCAATGTCAAGCTTAAGGTGTCTTCCTAAGGGGTTTGTTTCTTTCCCCTTTTTTTTTTTAATATTTATGAACTTTACCATTTTCTATTGGAATTGTCAAAAGTATGCTAGCTCCAGATTCCCTCATATTTTTCGTGAGTATAACCGTGAACATAGGCCTGACTTAATTGGCCTTTTAGAATCAAGAGTCAATGGTGACAAAGCAGATTCGATCATCACTAAGCTCGAGTTTTAGTTTTCTCATCGAGTCGAGGCAACTAGATTTTCAAGTGGCATTTGGATTGGGTAGAGAGGCTCGCTTGATGTTGAGATTCTAAAAAGTCATCTCCAATTCATTATCCTAAAGATTTCAGGTAATTATTTTAGAATGCCTTTTTTGGTTACTTTCGTCTATAGAAGTTTTGATAGTCGAAAACGAAGACATCTCTAGGAAGTTCTAAAAAATATTATTCTAAGATATGGGACCCCGTGGCTAGCAATTGGTGACTTTAACGTAATTCTTTCTTCCAATATAAAGAAATGAGGGAAAACTTTGGGGGAGAATGTGCCCTCTTTTTGGGGAGTCCATAGACTCATTCGAGCTACTTGATTTAGGTTTCCAAGGATTGCAATTTACTTGGAAAAGAGGTGAGGTGTTTGAGAGGTTGGATAGGACCATTTTCAATGTTACATGAAATTTAGCTTTGCTTTACGCCACGATAACTCACTTGCCTAAACTTAAATCAGATCACCAGCCTCTTCATTTGGACTTATAACCTGATTTTTTTTCTGGTAAAGGGTGTCCTTTTAGGTTTCTGATGGGATGGGTTAAACACCTGGGCTTTTCAAACTTTGTTAAATAGAATTGGAGTATCTCTGATAGCATGTTGATGACACACTCTAATTTTACAAACAAAGTGAGACATTGGAATAAAGACGTGTATGGTCACATTACTTCTTGCAAGAATCACCTAGTCTGAAAGCTTAATAACATTCAGTCTGTGCTCGATAGTACTAATTCGACCTATCTACACCAGTTGAAAATGGAAGTCAGAGAAGAGTTGGATAATATCTTATATCATGAGGAGCTTTTATGGCGTCAAAAAGTAAAGTGTGATTAGCTGCTTTTAGGAGATTGCAACACTAATTTTTTTTTCATATATGCATATTGCAAAAAAGAAAATAGAATAGAATTGCCACATTAAAAAATAATTTAGGGGAATGGATTCTGGATGAGGAAAAGTTGAAGACAGAGTCAGTCAACTTCTATACGAATTTATATGGGGAACACCCAGGGCCGATGCATGTTTTACCATCTAGCGCATTCCCGTACCTTAATGATTTAGACATCTCTTTCCTGAACAAATCATTATCTGATGAGGAAATTAAGTCTGTCCTTTTTTATATGGCTCCTCTAAAGGCTCTAGGTAATGACGAGTATCACACTTTGTTTTATCAAAGTTAGTGGGATCATGTTGGAGTATCCATTTGTAATTTGGTTAGAAAAGCTTTCCCCGGGGATAATATTGATCATGATCTAAATACGTTCATTATGCTCATCCCTAATTACCAGAGCTGGGAATGCTTCTCTCATTTTCACCCAATCATCCTTTACTCAGTCATCTACAAGTTAGTCATAAAGATCATTGCTAACCAGTTTAAAGTTGTCTTTCCACGAATTATTGGCCCAGAACAAGCCAAATTTATAATTGGAAGAAACATCACAAATAACGTTATTATTGCGTAAGAGGTTATTCATTCCATAAGAAGCAAATACAAGAACGGGAGATGGATGGCTATCAAGATTGATTTAGAAAAGGCATATGATAGAGTCTGTTGGGATTTCATAGAAGCATCTCTCTAGACTGCAGGCATTCCTTCTTTTCTCCATAATGTTATTATGTCAGCTATTTCGACCTCTACCATGTAGGTTTTATGGAATGGGGTTCTAACCCAGAAGCTCCGTCAAGTTAGAGGAGTTCGTCAAAGATGTCCGTTGTCCCTGTATCTATTCATCTTATGCATGGAATGGCTAGGTCATAGTATCCAGCCAGCCATAAATGCAGACAGTTGGTCCCCTATTCGATTGGCTCGTACTATCCCACCTTTGTCTCATCTCTTTTTTACAGATGATTTGATTCTTTTTGGGCAAGCAGAAGAACATCAAGCTAGAGTTATTAAAGGTGTCCTCAATAATTTTTGTGAGGTTTAGGGTTACAAAATCAATATTCAAAAAATAAACATTTTTCTCGAAGGGGGTAGACGAAGCCACAAGGGATTACATAAGCATATTTTTTTGTTTCCAAAAAGTGAGCAATTTTGGCCATTACTTGGGCCCATTCTCCATGAAAATGTCACTAATAATATTCTACATTTTGTTGTGGACAAATTTCGAAGCAAACTTTCTGGTTGGGATGTAAAACAACTCTCTCTAGCTAGTAAGGTGACTTTGGCTTAGTCGGTTTTACTTGCGATTCCAAATTACTTCATGCAGTCAATGATGATACCAAAAGGTTTGTGTGAAGAGATTGAATAGATAGTTAAACAGTTCATATGGGTTTCACCTAACGGGGTGAGGAAGATGGCTTTAGTGAGTTGGGATTCAGTGTGCCAACCCAAAGCATATGGCCTTGGGTTGAGACTTTTAAAAGACCAAAATATTTCTTTCATGATAAAGGTTGGTTTCAATATTATGACCAATTCCAATGCCCTTTAGGTTAGGGTCCTCAGATTGAAGTACGGGGTTCAAAACAGATTACCTGAATCTCTAATGAATGGGCGATGTTCTTTTTTATGGAGATCCTTCACCAAGGTATGGCCTCTTGTTCGAGAAATTTTAATTTGGTTAATAGGTGATATGAATTGTATAAATTGTTGGCGAGACCCTTGGATTCTGAATATCGGTCTCCTATTTAAGCAGATTCCTTCTTGCACTAATTTTAACATGAATTGTCCTCTTAGTAATATGGTTACGGATGACAGCCCTTGGAACTTAGACTTCTTCAGATTGTGGGTTAATGAAGACATCATCAATAAAATTATTGGAACCCCACCTCCTTATTTTTTATTTAGACCTGATAGGATCATTTGGGGGGCACTTAGATAGGTTCTTTTTCCCTCAAAAGTTCCAAGAGCTTGGAATTCAAAAGCTCCCATTTGGAATTCAAAAGTTCCAAGAGCTTCAACAGGCTCTTGGAATTCAAAAGAACCCATTTGGTAGTTACCGTGGAAGTCCCAATGACCTCAATGAGTTAGATACTTTCTATGGCTTGCTTTTAAAGAACACTTACTAACAAACACAAAAAGGGTAATAAGAGGAATAGGAAATAACAGTGCATGTGTAATATGTGGATTTGGTGTCAATGATGTATTACATGTTCTTAGGGATTGCCTTGTGGCTAGAGATATTCGGAATAAGCTCATCCCTACAAATAAGATCTCTACCTTTTACTTTAAATATCTTCATGAATGGATGACAAGGAACCTTCTTAATTAATGGTTTTTATGTCTGAAATGAGTTGATTCGCCATGCCTTTTTAAGATGATTTCTTAGCGCATTTAGAAAAATCATAACCTCTACATTTTTCAGGGTTCTTTATGAAATATTTATGAAATCATCAAGGTTTCTATTAGTTGGGAAAACTAATTCACTTCTGTTTCCAAATCTTTTAAGTATGGTTCACAAAGTCTCGTTGTAGGACCAGATCCAGCAAAGAATTGCGTACACCTGACTACAGATGGTTTGGTTAGAAATGAGGACAGTTTTGTTGCTGCCAAAGGATTTGTATGTAACCACAATGAGGAGTGTATCTTCGATTTTAGTATATATTTGGGCATGTGCATGGTTGTTGACGCCGAACTCTGGGGTATCCTAGATGGTTTGAAGCTTACTCTGCAACGGGATTATGGTAGTGTTCTAATTCAGACTAATAGTCTTGAACCAATTAATGCGATTCAAGATGTATCGTTGGGGATTCTAATTCGTCTTTTATCAAGAGAATTCACCAGCTATTGGACTTAGTAAGACAATGGAAAATTCAATATATCTTTCGCAAGGAGAATAAAATCACAAATGGACTTGTCAAGATGGTTCGCAACAGGGGATGAGGCCTTCAACTGTTTGAAGATTCTCTCTTAGAGAAATTAACTTAATTACTTTTGTGTAATTTGTTTCTTTTCACCAAAAAAGAAAAAAAGAAATAACTTCTCCAATTCACTAAACTGTTTTATTTTATGATTTTGTTTCTTTTGATGAAATAAAAGAGGACATAAACAAACAAATCATTATGATTTTATTTTTTACTTTGTATAAAAATACTCTTTATAACATTGTATCATTACTTAATTATGAATCTAACTTCTTTTATTTACAAAATATTATCTATTTATAGAGTAAGTTAAAAACCCAAAGGCCTCAAGATTAGTCTAATGAGAGATACAAACAATGGATGGATTGGTTGTTCCTTGTGCATTCTAAGGATAAGTGCAAAGAAATAACATGTGCAATCTGGGCTATTTGAGAGGACAGTCAAATGAGAGATACAGATAGTGGATGGATTGTTTGTTCTTTGTGCATTCTAAGGATAAGTGCAGGGAAATAACATATGTAATCTAGGCTATTTGGGGGGGACAAAAACAGACAGGTGCATGAAGGGAGACATCGACCAAACACAGAAACGGTACATTTTATCATATCATATATATAGGATATTGATGAGACAAATGTTTGTTTACCTGAAAGACGGGTTCAATCAGAAAGATGGAGACCATCAAAGCCATATTTTGTTAAGTTTGCCACATCCTAAAACTCAACGTAATAGTTTTGGGTTAGCAAAATCGGGTTAGTTGAGTTAGATACTGGAAATTAGGGTCGTAAGTAAGTAATTAAAGTATTAAAGTAACGTAATCTAGTTTTTATTTTATTAAATAACTTAAAACAAAATTTAATTTTGAAGTCTAATTTGAAAAAAAAATGGATTCTAATTGAATTAGGACCTATTGGAAAATGGGAAAAACAGGGAGTGACCAAAAGGGCAAATTGCCCAATTTTTGAAAATTGGTCTTTTACTTGGAGTCATTCACGTCTTCTTCCCTATTTTAAACCCTAAACTATTCAAATTTTCCCTAAACCTAAATCAAAGAGTTTCTTTCAAAATTGATTTATCATTTTATATTTATTAACATCCCAAACACCAAAATAACCTCCAATTTCAAAGAAAAATCGTATTTTCTTTCCCAAAATTTTCATTGTTCTTCTTGAGTTCAAATCCAAAATTAAAGTTCTAAATCGTCATTTTTATCGAATTTAGGTAATATTCTGACCTTTTAAGGTTAAACAAAGAGTGTTGTTAATTCAATTTGAGTTTTAAACGATTGTATGAAGATTTATTTAGATTTGATGTTTTTAAAGCAAGCTTGGATTCAAAAATAGCAAATATCGTAATCTTGAGTAAACATGTGTTTTCAAAGTGAATTTTGATTCATTCTAACCTAATTAGAAGGTATTCTACTTCAATTTGATAGTTCATAACCGAATTTTCAAGAATCAAACATTTTTCCCTTTTACATGTCCTTAAAAGCTTGAATTTTTCAGAAATTTTAGAACTATAGTATTAGGTGAAATTAATGGTTTAGATATGAAATTAAATGATATTTGCGATGTTTGAAATCTTAATTGAAGATTAAAAATGAGATTAGGAGTGTCGAAACTTTAATTTCGGCAAAACTAGCTAGTTTTCGGTAGCGAGAAATGAGAGGCTTGAATGGTGTTTTCCTTGTTGTTTGGATGTGTTCAAGGTTGTTTTTAATGATTTTGGAATGTGTTTGTTATGTGTGTAAAGTTTTGGATCAATATGGAGCCACTACGAGCAAGTCTAAAGGCAAGAAAAAGCTTCTTTGACCTTTCGCCTAGTAAGCGGAAGCGTGATCGGTGAGTGTCTAGAGTCGTTGTTGGTATTCGTAGCATTAATCGATATCTTAGGAATAGGCTAAACCCCTATCCTAAGTTCCAAGTGTAAGCCTTCTTTATACTTTTTGTTTTATTGTGAAATTTTGTCTAATGTATGTCGAGTTGTGAAATGTGAGGCTGTTATGACAAGTAATGTGTGTGAATATTTGGACACGATAAATTGATTTTAATGCACACGTGTGTGGTCTGATGTGTGATGGCTCAATGAGCATTATTGTGGCACTTAAAGTGTAATTAAATGTGAATCCTATATGATGCATTATGTACAAGTTTGTGATGTAAATTGATGGATATGAACAGAGATTATGTGCATTAAAATAATATTTAAAATGTGTAATTTTGGATATTTTGGCCTTATGATCTTTTGAATCGTTGGATATAATTGGCATGTCATAGGATTGTGAGTACTCACCGTTGTGTTTGTGATTTGGGCATTGAGGCCTGGGACAGATTGGAGAAATAAGGGAATGTCAAGCTAAGATCCATTCATCGGGACATAGTGTGTTGGAGAGTGTTTAGCTTTATACTACACTTATGGGACATGTTAGACTCTTTGAGTCATTGGTGTGATGGAGATTCGTTTCTCCAATGTGTGGTGATAGAGTCCACTTTTACGTTTCATAATCTCAAGCTACCAAATTATCATTATTTGAGTTATATATGAGTTATTTTTTGTGTAAATACATGTGAAAGTATATGCTAGCCCTGTGAGATAATGAAGCATGGTTATATTATTTTGCATTGATGAATATATGGTTGTGCATGTGCCTTAGTATACCCTTACTTAACTTATGATGTTGTGTATGCTTTGCAGTAATTCAGAACATTCACTGAGCTTATTTAAGCTCATACACTCTACATTAAAATTTTGCAGATAAGTAGCACTTTTGGTGTGAGTGAAGCGGCAAAGGAAGTGATCTAAGCAAGGCATAATTTTTGAGTAAGTGGTTTTGCGATTCTTTAAACATACTGAATAAAGGCAATGTGATGGTTACGACTATTATTATTATCATTATTTTGGGATTAGGCTTATGAATTGTTAATGTTGTTTTTGGACTTTGGATGTGGACAAATTTTGATGCTTGGTATTGATATTAGTAATGCATTCTATAATTGTTTGACGAATATGTGTTAATGTAGCATGAAAAATGGTTGAAAGATGATAGTAGGCTTGGTTGGAGTAGACATTATTTGTATGTTGAGTAGGAATATGTTTTGAGCATGAAAAACGTTTTAGCTTGTGAAATTTTAGCATTCTAGTTAAAAGTATCGATACTTATGCTAGTTTTCGAAATTTTTCAAAATGGTCCTTACTACTCGAATAATTCTATTTCTAATATTTATTTAAATGTTTAACTAGTTATGATTACATGTCTAACAGTTGATAGTGGTACTTGTTGCTCTTATTTAAAACTGTGTTTGCATGTGTATAAGTTCTGATAGTTGTTGTAGCATTCTGTTACTTGGGTCAGCGATCGGATCGGGTGAGGGGTGTTACATTGATAAATTTTGATGCGTCTTTCCTAGGCAGTTTGAATAAATCTTGTTAGGAGTTAGTGGGACGAGATTCAAAAAGTAGGATTATAGGTTCAAGAATGATAATCAACTACCATATACCTACCCCTTTTGCGGTTGAAGTGTTGGTCTGCCTTCAAAGAGTCCAAATGGGTCTGGATCTTAGGTTCAAGAAAGTGGTTGTTGAAGCAGACAACCTCACAATGATTAAGAAACTGCAGACACAAAGACAAGATGATTCTATGATAAGTGCTTACATTGAAGATGCAAAATGATCCAATCGAGGATTTGAGGAATACATGTTTAGATATATCGACAAAAAGGCAAATGAAACACCCCATCGACTAGCTATAGAAGACATAAGAGGAGGAGGAACTACTTATCTAACTAATATGATTCCTTCGCCGGTGATGGAAACGGTGGAAAAAGATAATCGGTAGTCAGAAACGACAGAATCGCAAAGAAATGGTAATCAGTGACCAAATTTGGGGTTGTTCAAAGGGGAAAAAAGAAGGGTTGAGGAAGAAAATCTCTTTAACTTCCATTATTGAGAAGAGACGGTTTTTATTCTAAAGAGCTATTGGTTTTTCATTTTCTAAATGTCCTTAGGGACTGTGGGGAGCTCTTTTCTAGGCTGGGTCTTTGTTGTGATTTTTTAGGGTGGATTTTGTTGGGTTTTGATTTTTTTTTTTTCTGTTTGTAAGTCACTTCTTTTAATAAAAATAATAAATGGCCTGATTTATATTCAAAAAAAAAATTTTACAATAAATATTTTATATATCATAGAACTGAATAAGTACTTAATTTGTTAATCAGGCTATTATAATGTGGAAATAAAAAGTAGTGAGCCTTCTAAAAAAAATTTGACTTTGAGGATCACCTGGCTACCGAGACCGGGACTTATTTTGTTAATTTGGCAATAAAAATGAAAATTAATATGTTCATAAACTTAATTTTTTGAGCATGTTTGATAACTCACAAGGAAAACTACTAGATAGAACTTTTTTCCACAATA
>JABEZY010257911.1:0-21372 GCA_013467495.1 Gossypium gossypioides
TCATTTTGTGAAATTGTAGACCATAAAAATATAATAAAAATAATTTTTTTCTCGTCAGATTTGTGGTCCTGAAATACTGTTTCGACTAGGCCTAAAATCGGGCTGTTACATGGACTTGGCTATGGAGGTACTCTTGGTTATTTTTCGAAAAACCTTGCAAGTAGTGGTATTGGACATTTAGGTTTGTGTTCATGCTTTATGGACTTTAATTTTGAGAATTTGGTTTGGAATTTTGATTTGGGAACTTTGGATAATGTTTTGGGGTTTTTCTTTTCTGCATGATTTGTTATGTTAAATTATAATTTAAATAATTTGAAGAAATAAAACTAAAACGACGTACTATTTTTATAACAAAATTTATTAGACTCCAAGTAACGATTTTAAGTTCAATACTTGATTTTTAAAACCCATCACAACATGTTTACAAAATCGATGATTTCCAAAGTATCAATATCAATTTTATGATTTTTCAAAATGACAATTTTCGCTGCGATGTTTTTTTTTTTGAATCTTGACATTTTTCATTTGAAGATAAGATCAAATTTCTAAAAAAACACTTAAATAACACAACCTTCGGTTTTCGCAAAGAGATTTTCAAGAGATAATTTCTAAAATGTTTTATTTGGCCATCATCATGGCCAATGTAATCTTCAAGATTTGGTCATAACGTTTGGTTCGGATCTAGGGGGTTACATTTAGTGGTATCAGAGCCAAGTTCAAAAACTCAGACTGTGGTTATTATCAAAAATTGCATGCACGTACAAAAAATATTTTTGAAAAAAAATATATCTAGTTGAAATTATTATTTAAATTTGTTCCCAAAAATATTGAGACTCTAAAGTTGGCCTAAATAAGTATTTTCGGCCCTCTAATTTTTGATCCTATATTATACTATAGATTCTAAATTTTTTTACTATAAGACTTTTGATCTTGAAATTTATTTTACCCTACTCTGAAAATTAGACTTTGAAAACTATAGATACTGACACTTTTGTGACGAAACTCTGGAACTGATAAATAAAAATCGTTTCTATTTGTTAGATAAAATTGCATAAAACTTTAAAACTTCGACCAAAGATGAGTTCACATGGAGTACGTACTAGAGGTATGAGAGCTCGCGAAGAGTTGGGTTTAAAGACCCAAATCGATTCGTCTGCATCACGAGGACGCTCGTCTGAGCCCGCGACTGAACCCGAACTTTTGATTGATCTAGCTGAGAATACTCGCACTATAGAGGAGGATAATCTGGAGCCTGCTGGCGATGCTGTGTCACAGGGCATGTTAAGGGTGCTACAATGTGTTGTTGGGGCCCAAGGAGGACCTGGAAATTGTGAGACCATTGCTGAGAGACTTAGTACTAACAAAACCAAATTATTTATGGGTTTTGCTGGGACAACCCCTATCGTGGCGGGATACTGGCTTGAGGTTACGGAGAGAATTTTAAATGACATGGTGTGTACCCAATAGCAGAAGCTGAGGGGAACAGTCTTGTTACTAAGGGATGAGGCTTATCGTTGGTGGCAAGTCGTTGTGAGGGGTACCCAAGCTGATAGGTTGACTTGGGAATATTTTTTTAGAGGCTTTCCAAAACAAGTATGTGGGGAAGCGTTATGTTGAGGCTCGTCAACTGGAGTTCATTGAGCTCAAACAGAGGGATAGATCTGTGACTGAGTATGACACCGAGTTTCTGCAGTTAAGTTGCTATGCCCAAGGGATGGTTACCACTGAGCAAGACAAGTGTATCTGATTTGAGAACGGGTTGAGGTATGAGCTAATGATACAGGTGGTCCCTCTACAAGAAAGGTTTTTCGAAGCGTTAGTGGAGAAAACCAAGATTGTAGAAGAGGTAAAACGTTTGGAACATGAATCAAGGGATAAGGTTAGAATCCCTGCCAAGAGAGATGCCGGTCCCATTGTTCAAGCTTCGTGACCTATTAAATGAGTTTGAGATGATAAACCCCTTACGTATCCAATGTGATCCCCATTAGAGATTCAAGGAGAAGTATTTCTAACAGATTTGATGGAATTATCCTTCGGCGAATTCGATCTTATTATGGGGATGGACTGGTTGGTAGAACATCAAGTCATATTGGACTACACTATTAAGAGGGTCACTTTGAAGACTCCAAGTGGTAAAGAGATAGTGATGATTGGAGAGCGTAAAGATTACTTATCCAATGTGATCTCCACTTTAGTGGTTAAAAAAACTGGTATGCAAGGGATACAAAGCATAATTAGCGTATATTTTGGATACAAGTGTTAGTGGGTCATCTGTTGAGAGCATCCATACTGTGAGAGACTATCTCGATGTCTTTTTAGAGGAATTACCAAGGTTATCTTTGGAGCATGAGGTACAATTTGGCATCGACTTACTACCAAGATTAGCTCCTGTGTCTATCGCGCAATACCGTATGGCACCCAAGAGTTAGTGGAGGTTAAGGCATAGTTGCAGGAACATCTGGATAGAGGGTTTATTAAACCAAGTGTGTCGCCATAGGGAGCTCCAGTTTTTTGTCAAGAAAAAATATGGGTTAATAAGGTTATGCATCGATTATCGATAACTGAACAAGTTGACTGTAAATAATCGATACCCTTTATCGAGGATCAATGACCTATTCGATTAGTTTAGGGGTGCGAAAGTGTTTTCAAAGATTGACTTGAGGTCTGGCTATTATTAGTTGAAGGTGAAAGAGATGAACATTCCTAAGACCGCTTTTAGGACTCGGTATGGCCATTACGAGTTTCTAGTGAGGACCTTTGGTCTTACGAACGTTCCGACCACTTTTATGGACCTCATGAATCAAGGTTTTCAGCCTTATCTCGATCAATTTGTTGTGATTTTCATTGATGACATATTGATATATTACAAATTCGAGGAGGAGCATAACGAGGATTTAAGGTTGGTACTGCAAATTCTTCGAGAGAAGCAATTGTACACTAAGCTAGTAAGTGTAAGTTTTGGCTCCATGAAGTGATGTTTCTAGGGCACGTGGTATCGATTGAAGGTATTCGTGTTGATCCAAATAAAATAGAGGCAATCCTAGATTAGAAAAAACCTAAGAACGTCAGTGAGATTCGAAGTTTCTTTGGTTTGGCCGGTTATTATAGAAGGTTTGTGGAAGGGTTTTCTCTAATTGCGGCTCCATTGACCAAGTTGTTGAGAAAAAATGCTCTTTTTAAGTGCACTAAAGGACAACAAGAGAGTTTTGGTAAACTTAAATCTGCACTGACCCAAGTGCCTGTTCTGATTCAGCCAGAGTTTTGATAAACATAATACCTATTTTCCCGAGCTTGAGGATGTGATGAGATGAGCAGCTAACAACCCCAAATCAAACTCGTCAAATCTAACTGTACCTACGCGTTGAAAATAAACGCACTAAGCCAACGAAGACCTAGTAAGCAGTATAATAATAAATGAATATAACATATGTATAAAATGTTACAAATTTATATCAAACTTCCATACATGAATATCATTATAATTAGGCATTTATTTCTACCAACTTACTTACCTTGAATAATTTCCATGCTTACCTTAATATTTTAAATACTTATATTACTTGCATTTCACACATTTGCCTATAGTAGACTATTTATAACAATTCATGGTATACTAAGGTAACCACTAGGCTTTACTATTGATTTAGGTAGGAAAACATAAAAGAATCTTGGTGAATTAAGCTTGGAAGGTTCGACAATGTAGGAAGGACCTAAAGGGAATGAAAGAAAATTTTGATAGAATCTTGGGGGGTGGGTGACAGTTTGACAAGGTAAAAAGATGATGACTTTTCATCATTTTCTTTACTTTTCTACACAATTATACTAAAATATCTCACCAGTTTTAATTAAATATGTAAAATTTCTAATAAGTCCTCTAGCCATCCATCTTTATACTCTGATCCCTAATCATTATGTCTAAAAATATCTACTTGGCTATTTAGCATTTTATCCATCTTAATCTTTTATAATTCATAGGAACATTCATACTTAACTTTTGGTAAAATTTATTCTTAATCCTCCCTTCTTTTCTACCACTATTATGTACTTCCTAGTTTTTATTTTTCTTACTTTGGCCACAACAATTTATATACTCTTTCAATTTAGTCAATACTTTTATTTAGAATTTTCCTATCTAAAAGGTATTTTTTTTTCTAATTTCCTATTAGGTCTAAATACTTTCTAATTTAATACTTAAAATTTCTACTTATTCTATTTCAATAATTTCCAACTAAATCCTAACTTCATACTTCACTGCAACTAGCTCCGAGGCATACGCAGATGTTACAACCGTATAGGTGGAATGCCTGTCAGGATTATGTAATATGGAAAGTTCGTTAGCACTATCTAATATGGGGAAGTTTTCCAAGACTATTTTTTGTAGAATTCCATGAAGAGTATCTAATATGGAGAAGTCTTCTAGGATTATTATTGCGAGGAAAGTTCTCCAAAACTACCTTCTAATTATTATTCCACCCTACGTCCATTTATATGAGTCCACAGGAAGGTGATCTATTATTTTGAGAAGGCTATTGTGCCTGTGTTATAAGTTTGATCCTACTGTATAGTCAAATTGAGTGGAAGTCATAGGATATATGATAGTTTGCCAAGTCCCAATGGGGACGATACAAGGATATTCTCCTATACTCCCGAAATGACGAAACTGTTTACCTAATTAAGTTTTGTGTCTGAAATATGATGCGAGCTATCTATTTATGCGAAACCGTATATGAAATATTGGTAGACCACCACGATTGTCTTGTAAGTATGATTCTGCAAATAGAGAATATGCATATAAGTCATCTGTTTCAAAAAAGATAACCACTGAAAGGATTGTAATATGAGTATGAGTTCGGTAAGATAAACCACAATTAATAGTTTGCAATAGAGACTATTCATCAAGAATAGTCTTATGGGAATATCTATAGTCATTGCGGTAAGGCGTATAATGAGAATTGTTCATGGAGTATCTTTTATAGTAAGCAAGTAAGAACCCGCAAGGATTTAATTCTCAAAGAGGTAAATGCATGAGGAGCTATGAGGGCAACTAATTCAATGGAAATTAGAAGGGAAACCGCCAAGGAAACAATGACAAAGAGGATGACGTACTATCCTAATACGGGCATGACAATCGTGGGGCCTTAGCCTCGAAGTGCATTCGTGTTAGCATTGTGTTAGTAAGGTATGAAGACTCATTAAGCTCTTTAGAGCTTAGTTGTCTTGTTATGCATTATATGTAAATAGGGAATTTTGAAATTTCAAGAAGGGACCAAGCCAAATATCATCGTGCATCGACAAATTTTAACTCTTAGTTGTAATATGCATACAACGGGGCGACCAAGAGGCGGAGTCTCAAGGTCTTTATTGTAAATGAAATTAAATGGTCAGAATACAAATTTTTTTAATATTAAGTGATTATTTTAACATGTTAAAGTTTACTTGGTGAAACTGTTGTATATTAAATCAAGGATTTATCATCGATATAGATTCTTGTAAAATCTAAAATTTCTTAATAGCAATATTAGCTATTCTGTGTCTTCATTCTTTTATTTGTGAATAATAATGCGGAAAGTCTAAGTTAAAATTTAAATTTGAGTGTAGCATCCTATAGTCTGAACATGGAGACTTGGTCGGTTATGGGGTGTTACAAGCCCTTTTAGATTCTAGTTCCCCGACAGACATAATTACAAGTTCAATCCCCATAGCTTCAAAAATGCGTACAGTTTGGAATGATTTCCTTTGACCTTTTCCTTCCCAGACACATGCAAGTCAGAATCAAATGTTTTGGAAATAAAATAATTGAGAATTCAAGCTATATACTACATAGATTTGCGAAAAATGCATGCCAAAAAAAATCTGTAGGCTATAAGATATTTAATGTAGTGAAATGTTCTTTCTAGCATAGCTGTTGAAACCATCATTAAGGATTCAAGACTGTTGTGAGCATTCCTAAAACCTAAACCATTGAGAACAAATATAACAATGAGAAGTATGGGATTGATACTTAACACTCCAATATATAAACCAATATTGCCTACAAAAGTAGAAAACAAGCATGCCTAAGCTTTTAAACATCCCCTTTTCCCTTCCCAACAAAAGTAGAAAAAAAATTCACTTGATTGTTTCAAAAATATACTTAGAATCAATGGAATTTTCACATTGAGAAGATGAGAAAGGTAGTTCTTCACGATGTTGCAGGATGCAACAAGTAAAACAAGAAAAAAAAAGTCATCATTCAAGAAGACAAATGATAGGATTATTTCATAAGTTTAAATATTTGTAATTCATAATTACTATATGACAGGCTTAGCATCAAGTTAGAAAACTAGAGAAGGTTGGCAAGGGGAAGATAACACATTAGAGATAATAATATCATAGAATGGTAAAGGGTGATGGATAATAGAATCGACACTAATATATCAGATTTCTCCTTATTATTAAATCATATAATATAAACAAAATAATATCATACTCTACGGATATTCCAAAAAATAGAAAATTGACGGGATGCTCTAGTTACTAATTTCTACCAGATTTTCTTCTTTTCCTGTATCATTCATAGCAATCTTCTCATCTTTGTGTAGTTCCATAAAACTTACCAACTTTATCTTGTCAATGAGAAAATAAAACATAATGCAGTGGTAGCTTCTGACAAATAATAAAGACATAAGAAGAATAAAGGAAATACAATAACAACTTGTCTCTATAGATAACAACAGAAAAAAAGATAGTGAATTTCCACATTTTGGGTAAAGAAGAAGATTACTATGCTTATGGACTAGCCTTAGAATACTCAGATAACCATAAATATATGTTAATTGCAACTAAATTCAAATTAAAATTAAGAACTATATAAGGAAAATATAAGTTCAAACTAGATAGTAAAGTTGAATTAAAAATTATTATATTTTTATTATATGTTAATCACACCAAAGGTGAATATTTAATAAAGATAAACAAGACCTTGTAAAGCTAATCACATTCTAGTTCAAACCTATCATCAGCATGAATCATAAAAAGCCACCTTTAACTCAACTTTTCCAAAAGAAATGTAAAAGGAAATTGTTAGCCTGGAAATTTTACCAAGAATATAGGAACAATGTAATAATCCCCTTGTAGATACTCAAAGGACCTCATCCTATTTTGCCTATAATCAAACACAATATCTGCTATAGAAAAAAGATATTTAGTTTCATTTCCTTAAATGTTTTTCATAAGTTAAATATAAGAAGGAAGAGCAAAGGGAAGAAAATTACAGTCTTTTCCAAAAAACTTCCCAGTGAAAAGATCATCAATCACACCAGACCTAGCACCAACAAAAATGTTCATGTTATCAGCCTTTTTTCCCTGTATAGATAATCTTTCCCTTTTGAATCTTTGGCTTCCCAAGAAGATTACTCTGATAGTCTATTGGATTTCTTGGGATTATCAGTATTGTTGTTATCATTATTGTTTTTTTATTTGGTTGGGAGTGGATTTTGAAGAATAAGAAATTGAAAAGGAAGGAAACAATAAGAGTATTTTGGAAAGAATGATGAGAGAGTAGAAGGAGAATAAGGGAGCCTGAAGAGAGCCATTTGGAGTCTAGGTACTATAAATAGTTGTTTTGTGTCATGAGGTTCTTTTTATTTATAGATAGGATGGAAAAGTATGCTAGTTCGGGCTGGGTTGGGCCCGGGCCAAAAATGTCCTACCCAAAGCTCGACCCGTTTAGAAACCTCATCTCAAATTTTGTCCAACTTCATTTTTCGATCCTATATTTTTGCCTAAACCCTCTCACTTTTCAAGAGAGCCTTTGAGACTAAACGGGTGGTCTGACCCATGATTAGGTCTATATATAACATGATAATCATATATTTCAAAATGAGATCATAATGTGCATATTAATAATGGTGCATATTTTTTTATATATGGTTTGGATATGTACTATAATCTCGTGGTTTTATAAAATTTTGAAATATAGTAAATTTTGAAATTTACTTTGGAATTCTTGAATCAAAGATCTCGTGAGTATGAAAATAACAATATGAATGCTATTTGACCCATTTAAGTGATATACATGATTTTGATCATAGTCAGAAAATAATTGATAATATTCTTGGTGAAGGGTGAATAAATGTGTGTTTTTGTAGTCACTTAATTAGATAATTGATGGTCCTCTAATATGACTATATATGTAACACCCTTATATATGTAGTGTGTTAAGAAAAATAATGTTATTTGACTATGAATGGAAAAAATAAAAATAAAAAATAAATTCATGCATTTACTTTGAAAAGAAGCTATGACAAATAGAAAATATGTTGTCTAGTTTCACCAAGAGATTTGAGGCCTCTTTACAACAACTTACTTGGTGAAAAATACATGATGTATGGTTTCATATATTTGGTGATTGTTAAATTAGTTTCTTGGATATCAAGAAATAAATAAAGTAGCCAAATATGAAATCATCATGATAAGAAAAGATAAAGTGATCATTGTAATTTGACAGTAATAGAAAAGATATCCTTTATAACATTATTTTGTAAAAGAATGGGTAATTGAACATAGTGGGGATGTTGGTCTTGTGAATTTTCAAGAAACAAATAAATATAAAGTTTCACCATGTGGTATAGATAATTAACATAGCTAAGTTGAAAATTTGAAATTTAAGGATGAGGTACAAGCCTATAATATTTGAGTCATTTATGATTGAAACTCAACTCAACGCTTGGTATAACATCAAGTCTTAAGTTCAATGAGATAAGGTATATCAACAGTATGTGACTACTAGCACTATAAAAGAATATATAATATATCATCCTAAGGGAAAAAGTGCTAGGTACTCGTAATGGCAGGAAAGGATGAAAGTATTATACTTTTAATAGACACATAACATAAATATGTTAGAGTGTTATAATTACGGGAACACTCTTGATGGGGTCTACCTACGTGAGTGGAAACGTGGCCGCTTCTAGGAGCTCAAGGGCTTGGCTCTAACAACACTCATGAAAAGAGGTTACAGACGCATGGTCATAATAGTGTCCCTGAATACTGTGCATTGACTGGTGTTGAAATCATTGTGTGAGATATGTTCGATTAGTGAAATGGAATAACTAGTTCAAAACATAGTCTACTATGCAATTTTTATTAACTTTAACATGCTTTCATTAAGTGAAGGTTCAAACGTAAGACACCTTTATTTATGCAATTAATTTTCAAGATTATCAAAATATAGAATATTTTCAAAATAAGGGGAGATTGTTGGAACATTTTCAAAATATATATAATGTTCCAATAGTTGTAAATGAAAAGTTATAAATAACCAAAAGTTGTGTCACTTGGTTATTAACCAAAAGTTGTAACCATTTATAGTGATGAGTTATGCCTCTTAAATTCAAAATTTATGTCACTTGATTATTAAAGAATAATCATAATTATTCAAGTAGATATCTATTGAATAATTATGTTTATTGCTAAAGATATGACTATCCATTTGAGTATTTATGTCTCTATGAAGAGACATGAGGCCTCCTATAAATAGGAGTGAACTTTCATTTGTATGACACCCAAAAACATAGAAACAAAGTTTCTTTCTATTCTCCAACCATCTTTTATATTCCTAGATTGTTCTATAAAGAATTCTTTATAGAAATTGATATGGGGGTAAATAGAACCTTAAAGAAAGTGACATTGTTACACGCCTTGAATCCTTCATTAATTTCTCATAAGTTTATTTCTATCCCTACACTCCAACATATTTAATTGATTTTGATATTTAGAAATTTAAAATTTCATTATTGAAAAAAAATAGAACTTTCAACAAGAGGGTAAACAAGTTCATATTGCCAATTTTTAAAGCATTATTTTAGTTTCTACCACTTTTTCTCTTTAATCCTTAATATTTTTTTATCTTGATTAATACTTTTTTAGGTGACAAAAACTAAAACAACTTAGAAGTTGGGTGACCAAAATGAAAGTGTGAACATGATGTGGCGTGTATAGTTAACCGCTGTTAGAGATTAAACGGTTGGGTGACTAAAATGAAAATACCCTAAAAGTTAAGTAATGAAATTGTAATAATTTTATTTTAGGTGACCAACTAGATAGTTTACCCTAAAGTATTTGTAAAAGTAGCACCCATTTGGAGTTCAAAACCTACAAACCACACCCCGATTTGTTATCTAACAAATTGTAAACTACACCATTAGTCACTAAACTATGGATAAGGTTTGGTTTAGTTAACTAAAAAAGTTACAATTTGGTCACCGAAATAATCAAAAGTTTTCATTTAATTTACTAAACTATTCAAAATTTTTTATTTAACTCACTAAGTTGTTAAGTTTTTTTTAAAAAAAAGTTCCGCCAGTAAGCTCTAAGCGACAATTTGACGATCCATGCAATGGATCAGGTACCTACTGACAAGTAGAAGAACATACCTTAAATTTAAGTTGATCTGACAGTCAGTCTAGGAGATCGAAGAAAAAAGTTGTTTAAGTTTTGGTTCGCATATTCAAGACGTCCAAAACTATTTTATTGGATTTGAAAAAAAAATAATCTGTATAGAAGAAAGGAGAAAAGAGCTTTTGATTGGTGCATGCACTGCAAACAAAGAAAGCCACATAGCATCGATTTTAACAACCTAATGACTTAAATGAAAACTTTTGAATAGTTCAATGACAAAATTGTAACCATTTTTAGATAAGTGACCAAAACAAAAATTTATCCATAATATAATTACTAATGGTGTAGTTTACCCGATAACAAAAATAATATTGCACATCAGAAATAAGAATTATTAATGATTTATAATATTTTAGGTATACACCAAAAGTAATTATTAAAGAAATCGGGCGACCTTAATGAAAATGAAGGAACCAAGATTTTAGGGAAATAAGATTTGGGAATTAATGAACTGGTTAAAAAGGCTGGAATAGTTTAGGCTCCAAATAAAACAAGGAGCACAAAGAAATGAGTTTTTATAGCTAAAGGGAAAGGGGTTGTAATTGCAAACGGATGGAAGCCCAACTTGAATATTCTCAAACCTTCAAACAAGGTTGGGGCATCCTCCTTGAGTCCAAAAAAATAATCCATTTTATGATAGATCGAGAATGGGCCCGATAGTATTGGATAGAGATTTGGAGCCCATTCACTTTCAAGCTATTATCCCGATGTTGAAAGGAAAAAAAATTTTGGCAGTTAGATTTATGGCTAAATAAGGTATTTCAACTAGAAGTGAGGGACACAACTGCCATAGTATCTCGAAATCAAAACAAAGTATGGGGGTAAGGGAACTCAGCGGCCGTGTGAAGAGATTGGTGAAAAAGTGGGTAAAAATATAGGGTAGGAACCAATGAGCTTCAAGGGTGTCGATTTGTCATCTCTTCCGGTGGCTCTAGCTATAGATGATATTTTACAAGGGTTGAGTAATGAGGTTGGGGATGACACCGCTATGGCCGGCGTTTGAGGAGAGGAGATCAGGAAGAAGGATGAAACTATTGAGGGTGTTGAGTCTATATGAGGGTTTCGGTAACACTTTCTCAGCCTCCTATTTTGTGATGATGGTCTCTGATTTTAATTTAATGCTTTAGAATTGTCAAGGGTGTGGACACTCTCGATTCCATAAATTTTTAAAAGAATACAAGAGAGAATTTTGCCTAAACATTGTTTCTCTCTTTGAAACTAGAATTAGTGGGACCAAGGCTAACGTTGTTATTTCAAAGCTGGGGTTTGACAACTCATTCTGAGTCAAAGCATCGGGTTTTATGGGTGGTATTTTGATTTTCTAGAATGATAGGTGTTGAGGTGGTAAAAGCTCATTCTCAGTTCATACATATGTGTGTTAAGAAATTACGATGCCACACTTTATATCTCTGTTATGTTGTTTATGTGAGTCCACTACAAGGTACAATGACTCAGTTATAGGACATTTTGGGTTAGAGTGTCGATAAGGTTGAAGATCCTTGGCTAGTGGTAGGGGATTTCAACACGATTTTGAGAAGCGATGAATGGAAAGGAGGTTTCGAGTCTCATAAAGTGGGTTGCAATTGATCCTGTTTGTTTATTTTCTAGTATGGTTTTCACGATATAGGGTTTTAAGGGTTGTATTTTATTTGGAGCAGAGGGAACCTATTTCAGAAGCTTGATCGAGGACCTTGTAATGATCTATGGTAGCCTTTCACACAAATTCAGCTGTGAGACATCTACATAAACTAAAATTTGATCACCATCTCATTCTCATTTTGACAAACAAGGCAAGAGCTGCCACATCCCAAAAACTGGGTTTGAAAAAATCGGGTTAGTGAAACCAAGAGTGGTTACATATTGATTTGTGAGTTAAGATTGTGAAATTTTTGACAAGTAAAATAATTTGGTTTAATGGTTTAGTGTTGTGCTTGTGTGTGAAAGGTCCTATGTTCAAATCCTATCTCTTGGAATTTTGTTAGTTTTTAGCTCAATTCATATCCCTAGTCTTCTAGCTTAAATCTTATTTCTGAGCAAGTAATGACAAAATGAGTCTGTTGGATTAGTGGTAAGGTGTTAGCTTACCTTAGGTCTTGTGTTTGACTCTCGTGTTGTGTGTGAGTGTAACATTTTTGTCCTTGGCACTTGTTAATTGTTGGGTTAAAGTTATTTTTCTAAAAAAAATTGGTGAATAAATCTCTATTTATTTTTATTTTTATTTTTAATTTTGTTCCCAAAATTCCTACTTTCACTCCATCGTTAACCATCCACTTTTCCCTATTCCCACACGTTAATTTTGGTTTTGTTCTTCCTACTCTTCTTTTCTTCTTCATTTTTTTCTTTTGTTCCTTTTGGTTCTCTTCAGATTGTTGCTGACGTTCTTTGTTGGGTATTATTTCTTTACTGTCGTTCTATTTGTTCCCTGTGTTCGTGCGCGAGTTTTGTCTTCTGGTTGTGGTTCAAAACGGGGTATAAATTTATTTAATATATTTTTCGTTATTTTGGATTGAATTTATTTTTCGTGATAAGATATGAGTGGTTAGTATTTAGTCTTCTTGTTATGTAGTGTTTGACATTTTCGTGATTTTGTTTAGGCAAAGGGTGTGAGAATCAAGTTACATCAAAGGAGTGATTTCCGTTTTAGAAGCTATTTCTGAGTGGTAAGTAATCGAACTTCGCTTAGGGACAGAAATTTTGTTAAAGGAATGTGATGTTGGATAATATTTTGTTGGTTAAGCGAGTTAATTGGATGAATTATTACAGGTTTCAAGAGTTCCTAGTTACGTGCCTAATCAGAAATATCATCAGGTGTGTGACTCTAACCTGAGTTATTGCTCGATATTTAAGAAATTCATGAAACAGAGTTGTTCTCGAAACTGCTCAGCGACCATATGGCCGTGTGCTAGGCCATGTGAAATCGTGCATACTGTCTGGGGCACATGGCCATGTGAAATCGTGAAGACCGTGTGGATCACATGGGCTAGCTTTTTAGGTCATATGGTCCTTTTGGGCCAATTTTGAGGCCCAATTAAGGGTCAAATAAGGGACTCAAAATTCAAGTCATGGGGCATTATGTAAGCCCCAAAAAACATAAATTTCAGTAATACAAACATAGGTAAGTGTAGGAGGTATGTTGAATAAGAACCGATCAATATAATAATACGATATGATCTGTTATAAGTAGGTACATGAGTTAAGTATGACTATTTTGTAAACCATGTGTGTTATGCATATTCTGATATCTGTTCTGATAAGCTATTCGATTCGACCATGTAATATGATATGTTATGATTTGTATAAGTTATGTGTAAGTTACGTTTTGTATAATATCTGTTTAAGTATGAATGTATACAACCTATTTGATATTTATGTATGTTAACGTGATTTTGCATATGCATTAGGGTGGGTTTAAATTTGTTGGAGGAAAATTTTTTTGATAGTATTACTGCATTTTCAGCGGTTAAGCCACAATATATGTTTGGCAACTTAGTTACACTATTATCAGTGGCATACCACCACGACCTGGTGTGATTGGATGGTTGGACTTTTGAAGTCCTAATTGGTTTGATTGGTTGGATAGAGTTGGTGTGTAGTAGATGGGGGTAGGATCTGTGTCTGCATTTGTTTTGGTCTGGTATGACATATGTGCTTCTGAAAACATGACATTCTAGTCTGATAAATGTATATGAAATTAGGATATTTCGAACCAAAACATGTTCAGGTTATATAATATTATGATCTGAAATATATATTTATTTCTGGTAATACAACATTCTGATATGTTATTGGTACATTAAAGTAAAATTTTGTGATCATATTTACGTGTGTGGTTGTTAAATAAAAATTGTGCTTGTGGGTTGAGACACACTGGGCTCCTAGCTCATTTGTTGGTTTAATACGTTTTAGGTTAACTTCTGGCTTAGGACCGGACGGTGTGCGGGAGCTCAGATCGGTTACCCGATAAAATATTTGTGGGTTTATGTTTTAATTATTTTTGGACTGTAATATGTTTTTGGGATTGTTTTTGGTTTTTGTTTCATTGGTCGACATTTAATATTTTTAGCACTAAACTACAAATCACACAAGCTAAAAAGTTAGTTATCAGTTTTCAAAATGAAAACAAACTTTGAAATTTACCGCTGCAAGGTTAAGTAATATTTTAAGTATTTTCTGAAAATAAATGTATGGTTTGTAATGAAAGATTATTTTAATACTGGAAATGATATGCTAACGTTAGTAATTTCAAAATATGCATTTTTGAATGCGAATTTTGGGTTTTAAATAAGTGTTTTTTAACTTCGGTTTTTCTAACCATCTTTAGGAGTTTAGCCAAAATTTTATGTTTTCAAAACGTGATTTTAGTTTGATCAAAACAAAGGCTTTTAATCAAATTAATGTAATTCCTCAACATTCGGTCATAACTTCTAGGCTGGGTTTGGGGTGTTACATTTAGTGGTATTAGAGCCAGGTTGCATAACTCGGGCTGTAGTTTTTGGGTTTAAAATTTTATACATAATGTGTTTTTGAAATTGATTTTTTAGAAAATTTTTGGGAAATCTGATGTGGGTGAGTATGCACCAAAATTTACTAAAGTTTTGAAAATGTTAATCCAAGACCCTGGCATCGATCGAAGTAATTTATTTATACTTTGGTTATTTGTACTTTAGCTAATTTAGTTAGTCTGATGAACTTTAGAGATTATCGAATAAAACATTCTCTACTTTAAGATAACTAAGCATTGCTGCTAAACATAAGACTTAGGATTTTTAATAACCTAAGTTAAACTTTAGACTTCTGAACTAAATGTAAGTAAAATGGGTTTACGTGATACCTATGGACACGTTGCGTAGAGACGTGGTGGACGTTGCAAAGTGACTTACATTGAATCCTCTTCTCCGTGCAACGTGCCCAATTTAGAAATTAGCAATACTGTTGAGACACCCATTTCCGAGGGTGGTAATTGTTAAGTTGGAGACAATACTGTGTCTCAGGATATGTTTGGAGATCTGCAAAAGGGGTCGTTTGGGGATCAATCTGTATTAGTGAATTGAGAGACTGTGATGGAACGACTTCGGTCGGATGAGACCGAGTTAGCGGAAGAGATTAATCATTTAGAAAGCGAGGAAATGGGAATGAATAAGTACGGTACAAGTGGAGCTCTGGTCGTGAGGACTTAATCTACAATTTAGGAAATGATTAAGAATAGTTAGGACTCAGTGGGTTGAGGCGATTGTGAGCGTATGCTAGGTTTCGATTTATGTTTTCTATGATATGCGTCATCAAGGCGAGTATTGGAGGTTAAAGGGGAGTGTGTTTTAGATATGGATCTGTTAAGCACCTAGTTAAGGACTGTTCACGACACTTCCTTAGTCGGATACAAGTGTCGGCTCAAAGAGGAAATCAGAAATTGATTTGTGTAACTAGAGGTCGTAGGGATCGAGATGCATCTGGCAGCAATACAATTACATATTGAAACTTTACCCTACATTGACTAAGTGTTTGATGGTCATTAGAGTTTTTAAGATTTTTGGATCGTATCATTGGTGGTAAATTATTTCGGTTTGCATTGAAATCAGAGTTACGTAGCGAAAGCATGGTGATTAGTTTGGAATGAGGAATTTCAAATTTTGTGGTTAAGTGTTCTGTGTGACAGCAAGAATTTTGAGGACAAAATTCTTTTAAGGAGGAAAGAGTTGTCACATTTCGAAAATTGGGTTGGAAGAAATCGTATTAGTGAAATCAAGAGTGGTTACATCCTGATTTGTGAGTTAAGATTATGAATATTTTGACAAATAAAATGATCTGGTTCAGTAGTTTAGTGTTGTGTTTGTGTGTGAGAGGTCCTATGTTCAAATCATATCTATTGGAATTTTGTTAGTTTTTAGCTCAATTCTTATCCGTAGTCTTCTGGCTTAAATCTTATTTCTAAATAAGTTATGATAGAATGAGCCTGCTGGTTTAGTGGTAAAGTGTTAGCTTACCTTAGGTCTTGTGTTTAACTCCCGTGATGTGTGTGAGTGTAACATTTTTGTCCTTGGCACTTGTTAGTTGTTGGGTTAAAGTTATTTTTCAAAAAAAAAAAATGGATAAATCTTTATTTATTTTTATTGTTATTTTTAATTTTTCTCTCAAAGTTCCTATTTTTACTCCATCATTAACCGTCCACATTTCCTCATTTCCACACTTTAATTTTGGTTTTGTTCTTTCTGTTCTTCTTTTTTTCTTTCTTTGTTTTCTTTTATTCCTTTTGGTTCTCTTGAGATTTTTGCTCACGTTCTTTGTTGGCTATTGTTTCTTTACTGTCGTTCCATTTGTTCCCTGTGTTCATGCACGAGTTTTGTCTTCCGATTATGGTTCAAAGTGGGGTGTAAGTTTGTTTAATATCTTTTTCGTTATTTTGGATTGAATTTATTTTTCATGATAAGATAAGAGTGGTTAGTATTTAGTCTTTTTGTTATGTAGTGTTAAATGTTTTCGTGATTTTGTTTAGGTGAAGGGTGTGAGAATTAGGTTCCAACAACAGAGTAATTTCCGTTTTGGACGCTGTTTTCGAGTGGTAAGTAATCGAACTTCGCTTAGGGACTTCAATTTTGTTAAAGGAATATGATGTTGGATAGTATTTTGTTGGTTAAGCGAGTTATTTGGATGAATGATTATAGGTTTTGAGAGTTCCCAGTTGCATGGCTAATCAGAAATATCATTAGGTGTGTGATTATAACCCGAGTTATCGCTCGATATTCAAGAAATTCACGAAACAATGGTTGATTTCGAAACTGGACAAAGACTACATGACCGTGTGCCAGACCGTGTAGTGGACCGTGTGTGCCACACAATTATGTGTGTTTATGTAGACCTTGTAGGGCACACGACCATGTGAAATCGTGTAGGCCGTGTGGGTAGACCGTATGGATCACATGGGCTAGCTTTTTTGGTCGTGTGGGCCTTTTGGGCCAATTTTGAGACCCAATTAGGGGTAAACTAAAGGACTCACAATTTAGGTTCGGGGGCATCATGTTGGCCTAAAAAAGCTTAAATTTCAGTAAAACAAACTTGGGTAAGTGTAGGAAGTATGTTAAATAGGTTCTGATAAGTATAAAAATGTGATATGATCTGCTATAAGTAGGTAATTGAGTTTAAGCACAGTGTTTTCCGATAGTATTACTGCATTTTGGTGGTTAAATCATAATAAATGTTTGGTAGCTCAGTTGCACTATTATGAATGGCATACCACCACGACCCTTGTGTGATTGGATGGATGGACTTTTGAAGTCTTAATTGGTGTGATTGGTTGGACAAAGTTGGTGTGTAGCAAATGGGGATAGGATCTGTGTTTGCATTTTTCTATTCTGGTAAGACATATGTGCTTCTGAAAACATGACATTCTGGTCTGATAAATGTATATGAAACTAATATTTCGAACCAAAATATGTTTTGGTTATATAATATTATTGTCTAAAATATATATGTTTTTGGTACTACAACATTCTGATATGTTATTGATACATTAAATTAAAATTTTGTGATCATATTTACATATGTGCTAGTTAAATAAAAATTGTGCTTGTGGGTTGAGACACACTGGGCTTCTAGCTCTTATGTTTGTTTAATACGTTTTAGGTTAACTTCTGAATTAGGATCGAATGACGTGCAGGAGCTCGGATTAGTTACCTGATAAAATATTTGTGGGTTTATGTTTTAATTACTTTTGGACTGTAATCTATTTTTGGGTCTGGTTTTGGTTTTTGTTTTATTGGTTGGCATTTAATAGTTTTTAGCATTAAACTGCAAATCACATGAGCTAACAACTTAGATTTCCGTTTTCAAAATGAAAACAAGCTTTGAAATCTACCGATGCAATGTTAAGTAATCATTTAAGTATTTTTAAAAAAATAAAATATATGGTTTGTAACAAAAGATTGTTTTAGCATTGAAAATGATCTGCTAGCGTTAGTACTTTCAAAATGCGCGATTTTGAATGTGAATTCTGTGTTTTAAATAAGTTTTTTCGAGCTTCGATTTTTCTAACCATCTTTGGGAGTTTAGCCAAAATTTTATGTTTTCGAAACGTGATTTTAGGTTGATTGAAACAAAGGCTTTTAATCAAATTAATGCAATTCCTCAACATCTTGTCATAACTTCTAAGTCGTGTTTGGTGTATTACAAGAGCTGAGAGAGGAGATAAACCATTTCACTTCCTTGCTAGCTCATTGATGCACCTTGAGTTCAAAGAGGCTTGGAGTATGGATGATGGGGTTGTTGGAAATTTGGAGAACTTTACCTAATCGATCAAAGAATGGAATAAAAGGGTGTTAGGAAATATTTTTTTAAGAAATGACGAGCTATTTGGGAATTGGAAATATTATTTTACAAAATTGTATTTGGTAGAGCAATACATGATTGGGGATTTTCCCATCAAGGTACAATTTCCAAATATCCAAAATTACCTACTTCAAATTCTTATTTTCGATGTCATGATGGAAGAGATTAGGCAATCGATTTTCAGTATGGCACCTTCAAAGGCACCTGAAATTGATGGTTTCCACGCAAAAAAATTTTAGGCTAATTGAGATATAGTGGGGAGTAGCATTTGCGAGATGGTCAGAAATGTTTTTATGGGAAGGATCCTAGCATTAATAGAACACTCATGTTTCCTATTCCAAAGAGTTTTGGTGCAGAGTCTATGAAACAATATAAACTAAATAGTTTGTGCATTGTTTTGTACAAGGTAATCACGACAAAAATTTCCATTCGTATTCTGAAAGTGATGCAAGCACTGGTGAAACAAAATCAACCTAGCTTTATACCGTCACGAAACATTCAATATTATAGTTGCTTAGGAGGCAATTCATATGATGAAACACACAATGAGTAAAAAAGGGTGGATGGCAGTAAATGTGGATTTAGAGAAGGCGTATGACAGGGTCCAACACGATTTTTTAAAGTATACTCTAAACGAGGTAGGCTTACCTGAAGCTTTTGTTCATACAATAATGAACTTTGTTTCTGTATCTTCCATGCAACTCCTATGGAATGGTTCACTTTTTGAAAGCTTATCTCGACCAAATGTGTAAGGCAGGGAGATCCCCTCTCCCCCTATCTTTTCATCCCGAGAATAGAACATCTAGTTCACTTGATTGAAGCTGTCGTTGAGGAGAGTGCTTGGGAACCTTTATTTCTCTCTCGCAGTGGTCTAGGTGTCTCCCATATGTTCTTTGTCGATGACCTTGTCCTCTTCTGTAGAGCTGATGAAAAGAGTGTAGATTTCCTTCAACATGTCCTTAATACTTTCTGTCATTTTTATGGATGCTGTGTTAATCGACAGAAGACTCAAGTATTCTTTTCATGTAATGTGCCCAAAGGGGAACCATCTAGTCTATGTAACAAGCTTGGTTTTACCAAAGTGAGTGACCCGAGGAAATATGTAGTTGTTCCATTTTTCCACAATTGAGTTGGTATAGGTACGTTTCAGTTTGTTTTGGACAAAGTTCGTATTCGACTTAATGGGTGGGAGACAAGAAAGCTATCACTTGCGGGACATCTCACTTTAGTTAAGTCCATGTTACTTTCCATTCCAAATTACTTTATGACATTGGCCCGAATTCCTATTTTGATTTGTAATGAAATTGAAAAGGTGGCTCGTGTGTTCTTATAGAGGTCTACGCAGTCCGGAAAGAAATTGTCACTTGTGAGTTGGGAGGATTTTTGTAAGCTTGGTTAGATATGGGTTTAGGCATTTGTTAACTGCAAGACCATAACAAAATTTTCCTCCTGAAGTTGAGATATAAACTAGTCACTAATACAGAGGATTTTTGGGTTCAGATATTGAAGAATAAATACAAAGTTCAAGGACTGCTACCAGTTGCCATCCATCGGAACAACTGTTCTTATACTTGGCATTCCATAGCTAATATTTAGGATGAGGTTAGAAAGGGAATCATTTGGTTAGTGTGTGATGGTAGGCTAGTTAATTTTTGGTACGAGGATTGGTTAAGGGACTCGGACATCCTTTAGCAACATTGCATCGGGCAAGAATCGTTTCAAGACCACCTGACGTTGAGGTGGCTATCGGGGGGAAAATTCTCCCTATCGGAATCGTATAAACATCTTGTTACCGTAAATGCGCCAAATAGAGTTGCAAGTGATGAGGTCACATGAAGAGTATTGGCATCGAAAAGGGTGTGAGTGTTCCTATGGCTACTCTCTCGTGGCAGACTCTTGACAAACAAGGAACAAACAAGGCAAGGTATGACTATATTTCGTTACTATGATCAAGGTGGTTTGGATGTAGATTCTAAGATGCATGTTGTTAGGGATTGCGGGTTTGCTCAAACAATTTGGAAATCAGTGGTACCAAGGAGTTGTTGGAATGTTTTCTTTAATTTGTCGCTCGTTCGTTGGATTATTTGGAATATTAGGAATGAAGGTAAACTAGAGCTCAAAAATGGTGAATGGGCTATTTTGTTTCCTATTGTTAGTTGGTCCCTTTAGAAGAGCCGTAACGACTTCATATTCAATTAGCTAGTGGCAGTAGCCATGATTTTATAGCATTTCCCGAAGCTTGGACGAGGTCTTTGTATATCAAAGGCTAGAGGTTAGAGGTGAAATAGAACAGTTGATTATTCATGTGGATCCACCGACATATGTGAGAGATTTATTGGAAGAAGATGTCCAACGCACTATGCGTACTATGATTGATGGAAAATAATACTATTGTACTTTTAGCCTATGGCTAAACTCTTATTTATTTACCAAAAAAAACATTAGGTATACAAAAATGTTTATACAAACTTGATGTTACCTTTCAATTTTTTTGTGCAGTGTTACTAGAAACATAGAACATACGAGTTTATTAAAAATGCAAATACCTAAAATAACCTTCTAATTAAATTTAATAACATAAGAAATTTTATGCGTCAATAAATCTATACATTT
>JABEZY010258074.1:0-15116 GCA_013467495.1 Gossypium gossypioides
AAATCAAATAGTGATCAAATTTTACATCTTTTACGATTTAGTCCTTTTTAATTAATTAACTATCAAAACATTAAAATTTTTCAACGAAACTTTAATACCACATTAATGAAAATCCATAAATATTTATAAAAAATATTTACGGCTTGGTTTATAGAAACAAGATCCTGATACCTCATTTTCTAAAAACACTTGACCTTAGAGTCTTACCACTTGAACTTAATAAATTGCTTAAATAACATAAAATTATCAAATCAAAAACCTTTTTAAAATCACATTTGACTCATAAATAATAAATAATAATATTTACGAACTTACTCGTCGGATTTGGTGGCCGCGAAACCATTGAAAAATGGGCTGTTACATTAAATGCTCTTATATGCTAAATTTTTGTAACCTGAAGTAGAGGTATTGATATTAAGGCTTTCAAAATGATACCTCTGTATTTTCGAAAGTGCAGGGTGTCAAAATACCAATTTGGTATCGATACCTTGGCTCATGTATCGATACTCGAGGTGTAATTATCGATACCTTGCGAAAGGTACCGATATTTTTCTGATGTTTTGAAATTTGGTGAGAAACAAAATGCTAGTTTGGTATCGATTTTCTAGGTGGTATCGATGCCACTTAAAGGAAGTATCGATACCTTAGAGGCAGTATCGATACCTACGTAACATTTTTGGGAAAGTTTGTGAAGTTTTCCCAATGCTCGAGATATGTACATTTTATGTTTTTTTTTCGTATGTTAGAATGATTAAATGCTAAACTAAGTTGCATGACTTGATATTCTCATAAATGCTAGAGTAATTAAAGTAAAACAAAACTATATGTATTTCAATTTTGATAATTACAATGAAATCAATGTGAGACGGTGGTGTCGATATTCAGCTTGGTGTCCAGGCTGGGTATGGGGTGTTACAATGGGAACCAAGAAATGTATTTTTTCATTGTGGTCTGGTTGCTGAAGCTTGACCTCCCACAAATTGTAAAGGCAATTTAGGTACTTTTCGGCACTTAACGAGCTTGTTTTTAAGTCATTCCATGTTTAATTATTGCATTTTTGGTTTTTATAGCTTAGAAATATGTATTGTGCAGATGAAAACACCCTTAATTAAATTTTTTCCCTCCGCCAAACTTATGTCACAACACAGGCTTATGCATGTCACGACACAAGTTCAAATGTGAAATCTGGAGCTCGTCTTGCTATGTTGAACCCCGAAAGCTTGTATTGCGACTCAATTTTCATTCCTAATGCTTTTGGGCCTAAAAATAGGTGTCTTGCACACTAATTGAAATTGTTAAATCTACCTTATAGCCCATATTGGCCCAAATGGTCAACTAATTGACCTGAGTGGGCAACTAACTCTGCCTATAAATAGTTAAGTTGATGTTAAGTTAAGGAAGAGGCTATTAGGTTAGAATTTAGGTTTTAATTTTAGAGTTAGTTTTAATTAGATTTTATTTTTCTAAAAAAATTATTTTCTAATTTTTCAACTTGGATTTGATTTGAGTCCAAGACTTCGTTTTTACGTATTTTTATATTTTTCTTTTACTTCTTGCTTGTCTATATCGATATCTCCATGTTTGTTAAAGGATTTCGAGGATCTGAGCGCATCCAGCTTACCAAATGGATCGATTTCTATTTACCGATTGTTTTTAATTTAATTTATGTTCTTGCATGATTGAATTAGTTCCTAAGAAAATGACATCTAGATCTATGAGTGGCTAAGTCCTTTAGGAAGATTAATGAGTGGATGGGGGAATGATTAATGGAAGAATGAGGGTTTCCCATAAGAATTAGTTGATATAAATTATGTGTGCTTAAACCCTAGGATTGTTGACCTTAGGAAGTCTTTTAAGTAGAACGAGGTTGAGAGATAAGTTTGCCGAGTAAATCGTAATTTATCTCGATTTAGAAAGTAAGGTCGAGAGATAAGTGAGTATTTATCAATTAATTAATTAGTTAGAGGCTGAGAGGTAATAATTGGTCAATTATTAGCTAATTCAATAAAAACCTGATTTCTAAAGTTAATTACAACCAGTAAAGCGATTTATTCTTTTGCTTGTTAATTGAGATTTCCTTATTGATTAACTTTGCTCTAGTAATTTTATTTTATTTGATAATATTAATTCCCGTTATAACGGGGTCACCGATGACGTTGTTCATCTTCGGTTGTTCCCCTTTTCCTTATGTGGTAACGTAACCGATTGGTTGGTTTCGTTGGAACCTTGTTCCATAACTAGTTGTGAAGATTGAGTTGAAAAGTTTCTACATAAATTCTTTCCTATTTGCAAAACCATTCACTTAGACGCGATATTGCGAATTTCAAGCAGATGGAGGGTAAAGCTTTGTACGAGGCATGAGAGCGATTTAAGTTGCTGTTAAGGAAGTGCCCCTATCACGAAATGCAAGAATGCTCTTCATGCAAATTTTCTACAATGGATTAGATGGTAATCTAAGCTCTAGTTTAGATAGTGCATCCAGAGGAGCTCTTATGAACCACACATATGAGCAAGCCTATCAATTAATTGATGACATGGCCATGAACTCATATATGTGGCCTAACGAGATATTCTTCTACAATCCAAAACCACCAATGGTATAAGCTATCTATGAGGAGGATAAGTATTAACAAATTTTGGAAAAGCTAAACCATTTTGAGATGACTGTTAAACCATCCATGACAGAGCTAGCTCAAAGCTATGGGCCACATTTTGGAAGCCAGCCTGAAGAGGTAAATTATTGAGCAATAAGGGTGGAAACCATTGTTCAAACACATATAATCTTATGCATAAAGATAATCTGAACTTGAAGTGGGGAGGTAATCAAGGTGGCAGAATTCTGATGCAGAACTGATTGGCTCCTCTTTACCAACTTCCACATGTATAGAGATCTCAAGAAAAAAACCACTGTGAACAACCATCTTGCATATGGTCAAAGGCTAGATAGAATAGAAGGAGAGATGCAAACGATGAAAATGGATTTTGACAAGTCTATGTCAAGTGTGACTGACTCAAGTCTCAGATGGAAAACCTTCATGAACAAATGAGTCAAATGATGAGCTTGATGGAAAAGCAAATTAACCAAGGCATACCTAGTGATACGGAGAATAATCCTTAGAAGGATAGGAAGGAGCACGTGAACGTGATTTCCTTATGCTCAGGTAAGACACTTAATAATATTACTGCTTTTATTCAATTAGACAATAAGGTATAAGAGTCTATTGATGAAACCCCAGACAAAAACAAGCCTGAATAGCTGATTGAGCAAATAGTTGAACTGGTAGCTGAGCCAGTAATATCGATTCTTGTTATTACAAAAATACCGTTCCCATCGAGGCTTGAGGACGAACAAAGGCTGAGCCAGTAATTTTGTAAGTTTTCATAACTTATTTACCTTTAATGTTAATCTATCACTTTTAGAACTAATAGATAAAATACCAAAATATGCCAAGTACTTGAAAGAAATCACGTCGAGGCTTAAAAAGCTGAAAAAGGGTGAGAAAATTAATATAGACACCTCCAATAGTGCTATCATTTACAAAAAGATATCCTCGTAATTAAAAGATTCGAGTAGTTTTACAATTCCGTTAGAGATAGGGGGCAAACATTTTAGTAAGACCCTTTGTGATTTAGGGGCTAGTATTAATTTAATGCCTATATCAACCTACAATAAACTCAGATTAAGGGAGTTAAAAAAAACACTAATAACATTACAGTTAGCTAATAGGTCCTCAGTACACCCAAAAGGTGTCTTTGAGGAGATATTATTTAAAGTGAGGAACTTTATAATCCCTGTAGATTTTGTGGTCCCTGACTTCAAGGAAGACCAAGAAATCCCCATACTATTGGTTAGGCCATTTTTGGCCAATTCTAGATCCACCATCGATCTTGAAAGAAATGAAGTAATTATAAAAATTGATGGTGAGATAGAGGTATTCAAATGCGGTCGTGATTCCCAAGATGAGGGATTAGACAACCAATTAAGGAAATTATTTTGCATTATACTATATCACCCTTCACAACCATGATCAAAGGTATTTTTGTAATTTCATGTATGTAGGAATGTATAGTTCTAGGGAGCGAGATAAGTGGAAAGATCTGGGAGTGGTAAGCTTCGATTGAACGGAGTGCGGCAATTGACAGAAAACAAGGAGTCAATAACAGAATTTAATAGGTTACTAGACGAATCCGGTAGCCACACTTAAAAACTAATCATTGAAATCTAATTAATTTTGTAAATATTGTAATTGTGCATGTTTTAGATTTTAGGACTTTTTAATTTTTGATTCTTAGCTTAGTTAGAGTAGGAATAAGGTTCATTAGGAGCGAAGGTGGCCTGAAGAGTGATTTGTAGTGACTAGGCACAATCCGAGGAGTCCAACATGTCCAAAAATACAAAATTTGAACCCTCTAGAGCGTGTTGTAACATACATACCCCTATGCTGTGACCCACAACTTATAACTCGTAGAATTTGAAAAGTCTAGGACGTGTCGCGACATAGACCCCCTTGTGTTGCAACATGTAACTTCGAACCAAAAACCTGGGAATTAAAAGAGGTCGTTGATAACTCTTGAAAGGAGTTATATTTCAGACCTCTAATTTGAAGTGTTTGCTTGTAATTAAGAAAATTTGTTTGTATTTTAGACTTATTATTATAGCATTGCATACTAAAGCTTGGATTATGTTTCAATTGTAAATTTATGTTATTTTTAATTACTGGAAAGAGGTTTGGTAGTCTTTGATCGTAGGTGCAGGTAGGATGAAAGAAAAGAGAAGAAGAAAAAGAGAAAGAGGAAAAGAGAACAAAGGATGTGAAAAATTACCATGGAAAATGGTGGGATAGATTGCCAACAGAAATGCCATGACAATTTCAGGAAAATGACGCAGCACTCAATCCACGTCACTCTTAGCCAGCTATATGTGTACTAGATAAATCACCCTAAAAAGAGGAGTAAAAAATGTGTGCTGAGAGGGACAAATCTACCCTATAAATGGAGGAGAGAGAAGAGAAGAAAAAACACACATGGATTGTGAGGAGAAAAAGAAAAGAAAGAGAGCAGTTACTATCTCTGTAATAGAATCCGGCGGAGTAATTCAGAAGAGAAGAAGAAGGGAGCAGCTAAAGAAGGGAGATCACAGACGCGAAAGAGGGGAAGAGAAATCTAACTTGGGTTTTGCGTAGAATCTGGATAATAAGTTAGAGTGCAGCGAGAACTTCCTGCAGTTCTGCCTTTGTTCTATTTTCTTGGTGTTGAATTTTGTGATTCGTGAAACTTGAAATATGTTGATGAATGATTTAATTTTAGATTTCATTGCCCAACCCATGAGCTAATTATCTTTGGGTTGGAATTATTTGGGTGAACATTGAATTAATTGTAATGCCTATGATATGCTTATAATTTAATTTATTGTTTCATTCCATTCTTGTTTATTTGAACTGTATGCCAGCTGTAGACATAGTTGATTGTATGTTATGAACTTAGATGGATTTTAACCTGGAAGGATTAAATACATCAGATTATTGATCGATTGATATAGGTGAATACTCGAAAGAATATTCATAGCACTCTAGACATAGAAGATCCTATCTATATAGGTATAGGACATTAGTTGGATTATCATTTCTGAGTCTTGTAGACATACACAGACTCCAAATAGTAATTAGAGTTTAACTCTAGAAAGAAGTAAACTTCAGTAGTAAATATCTAGGCAGTAGTTTAGATATAACTTTTCCATGGAATTATTGTGGTATGAAAATATTTGCTAAGTAATTTCAACCTTTATCATTCAACAGCAAAAACACTCTCTACTTGATATTTGTGAATTGCCCCGACATTTGAATTGTTTGATCATGTTTTAGTTATATTAGTTCATTCATCAATTCCTTTCACCAACTTATACTTTGTTTCTTTTTCATAATTTCATTCTTTAAACCTTCAGTAATACTTACCAATTCAAATAAACTTTCGATCCCTGTGGAGACAATTCTCACTCATCATGATATTACTTGAATCGATGTGTACACTTGCAAATTTGCATTATTTACACGCAACAAATTTTTGGCGTTGTTTCCGGGAATCGGCAACATTGATGAAAATTGGTTTGTTATTATCTACTTAATTTCTTTTAAATTTAGTTTAATTATTTTTATTTGATTTTTCTTTCTCAGGTCTGTACTAGTGCATGCATAGAAATATTTCGGAGAATACTAAGTATTGTTTTGATCCATAGATTGAGAGAACCTTAAGGTAACGGAGAAAAGAGTTGCGAGAAATGGAAAGAATCAGAAACAATCAGGTTAGAGAGGAGGGACTACATCAGGAAGGAAGGGATGTTGATATTCCTCGAATCATAGATTAGAGAACATGTCATACCAATCCTAGATAATCTAAATCTAGGAATTTTCAGGCCACATATTCAGGCTCAACATTTTGAATTGAAGTTGGTCATGTTTCAAATGCTGCAAACAGTAGGGCAATTTAGTAGATTGCCTAATGAGGATCCAAGGTTGCATTTACGACTCTTTTTGGAAGTCTTCTATTCATTCTAACAACAAGGTGTTCCTGAGGATGCCCTGCGATTAAAGTTATTCCCTTACTCATTTTGTGATCGTGCCAGAGCAAGGTTAAATGTATTACCAGGTACAGTGGCATCTTAGAATTACTTGTGTCAAGTTTTTGCTAAGATATAATCCTCCGAACATGAATGTTAAGTTGAGCAACGAAATTACATCGTTTAGACAATCAGAGGATGAAACATTATATGAAGCATGGGAGTGGTTTAGGGAGCTACTGAGAAAATGCCCGATGCATGGTTTCCAGCATTGGACACAGATGGAAAGGTTCTACAATAGATTGAATGCCCATACAAGAATGGTTGTTGATGCATCTGCCAATGGGACTTTACTTGATAAATCATACAATGAGGCTTATGAAATTTTAGAAAGGATGACAAATAATGATTATCAATACCCTACTACTAGGTTGGAACTGGCAGAAGAGTTACAGGAGCAATGGAGCTTGACGCAATTACATATCTAATAGCTTAAGAATCATCTTTAACAAATATGATTAAAACATTGAAAAGACCATCTGCAGTGCAGGAAATGAAAGCAGCAAAGTTAGCCTGTGTTTACTGTGGAGAAGATCATGTCTTTGATGAATTCCCCTTAAATCCAGCGTCAGTTTATTACATGGGGAATTTTATTCGTAACATTGACAACAACAACTCATACTCCAACACATACAATCCGGGGTGGAAACAACATCCTAATTTCAGTTGGAGTAATCCAGGGAAAAAATACTAGTAATGCCATTCGCCAAAATCCTGCGAGTGTACCACCTACGTACAATCAATCATTTCTATGGTAAAGTGCTCAGCAAAATTCAGCTTCAAGTTCTTCATCTATGGAAGCTGTATTGAAAGAGTATATGGCCAAGAATGATGCTATCATTCAGAGCCAGGTTGCTTCTTTGAGAGCTTTGGAAAATCTAGTAGGGCAAATTGCCACTGCATTGAATTCCAGGTAGCAAGGAGAATTGTCGAGTGACATTGAGAGTTCTCGATCTCAAAGGAAGGAACAATGCAAGGCCATTACACTTTGAAATAGTACTTAGCTACTAGGAGTTGTGAATGACACCATACCTAAAGAAGGAATTTCAACTATTGCAAATGCCACGGCAAAATAATTTAGGCAAACAGAAAGAAGACCACCGCCACCTTTTCCTCAGCAATTCCAAAAATCTAAGTAAGATGTTCAGTTCAGGAAATTTCTAAAGGTCCTGAAACAATTACATATTAATATACCATTGGTGGAAGCATTAGAGAAAATGCCTAACTATGTGAAGTTTATGAAAGATATTCTCTCAAAGAAAAGAAGGTTAGGAGAATTTGACATTGTTGCTCTTACTAAAGGGTGCACAACAATGCTCCGAAACAAATTACCACCAAGATTAAAAGATCTAGGGAGTTTTACTATACCTTACTCTATTGATAATTAGTATATAGGCAAAGCACTATGTGATTTAGGTGCAAGCATAAATCTAATGGCTATGTCTATTTTTAGGAAGCTTGGAATAGGAAAGGCGAGACCCACAACTGTCACATTGTAGTTAGTTGATAGATCTTATGCACATCCAGAAGGTAAAATCGAAGACGTGTTGGTAAGAGTTGACAACTTTATTTTCCCAGCAGATTTTATCATTTTGGAGTGTGAGGCTAATAAAGAGGTCCCAATTATACTTGGGAGACCTTTCTTAGCCATGGGTAGAACATTAATTGATGTACAAATGGGTGAATTAACTATGCGAGTTAATGATCAACAGTTAACTTTAATGTCTTTGATGCTATGAAGTGTGCAGATACTGATGAAGAATGCCATGCTATTGAAATCATTAATACAATAGTACAAGAAAAAAATAAAGATTTTTGTTCTAATAACTTAGAAAATGATGCAGATATCTATGAGTTAATTGATACATACATGATTGCAGATCTTGATAAATTGATGGAAGTTCAGCAAGGGAATGGACCAAGGGGTAGTTTTGAATGACTAAATCTGTCCGACCGTTCTTTTACACCTCCTCGACCATCAAGAGAAGATCCTCTCAAGCTTGAATTAGAGCCCTTGCCAGTACACTTGAAATATGCGTATCTAGGAGATAACAACACATTGCCAATAGACATCTCTGTTGAATTAACACCAGAATAAGAGGGTCAATTATTGAAAGTCTTGAAGAAATCTAAGAAAGCCTTAGGATGGTCAATTGTAGATATCAAAGGAATCAGTCAAAAAATTTGCATGCACATGATAATACTAGAGGATTGTCATGGAAAAACTATGGAACAATAAAGGAGACTGAATCCAATCATGAAGGAAGTGGTAAAGAATGAGACATCAAATGGCTGGACGCTGGAATCATCTACCCAATTTTTGATAGTTCCTGGGTAAGCCCTGTACAGTGTGTACCTAAAAAAGGGGGTGTCACTGTGGTCACCAACGATAACAATGAACTTATTCCCACTCGTACTGTCACGAGATGGAGGGTTTGCATAGATTATCGGAAGCTTAACAAAGCTATCAAGAAAGGCCATTTCCCATTGCCATTGATCGATCAAATGTTGGATAGACTGGCAAGGAAAGCCTTCTATTGTTTTCTGGATGGATATTCAGGGTACAATCAAATTGCCATAGCGCTTGCTGATCAGGAGAAGACTACATTTACTTGTCTGTATGGAACTTTTGTGTTTTGAAGGATGCCATTTGGGTTATGCAATGCCCTTGCAACTTTTCAGCATTGCATGATGGCTATAGTTTCGGACATGGTGGAGAATTTCTTAGAAGTCTTTATGGATGATTTCTCAATATTTGGTGATTCATTTGAAGACTTTTTGCGAAATCTAGAGTTAGTCATTTTTCAATGTCAAGAAACCAATCTTGTGCTAAACTGGGAAAAATGCCACTTCATGGTTTGTAAGGGCATTGTTCTAGGACATAAGATTTCACAATAGGGACTTGCCATTGACAAAGAAAAAATTGAAGTTATTGACAAATTGTCGCCACCTACGTTAGTGAAAGGTATCTGAAGCTTCCTCGGTACCGTAAGATTCTGTTGTCGATCTATCAAGGATTTTTCCAAAATATCCAAACCTCTTTGTACATTATTGGAACAAAATAGATCTTTTAATTTTGATGAGCCATGCTTACAAGCATTTGAGGAACTGAAGAAGCGATTGGTCACAACACCAATAATCACTGCACCAGACTGGACCTTACTGTTCGAATTAATGAGTGATGCAAGTAACTTTACGGTAGGTGCAGTCCTAAGACAAAAAAAAGGTAGTTCATGCTATATACGGTGCCAGTTGTACGCTGATAGATTCGCAGCTAAATTACACCATCACTGAGAAGGAGCTGTTAGCTATAGTATTTTCCTTTGACAAGTTTAGAGCTTATCTCGTGGGCACTAAAGTCACGATGTATACGAATAATTCTACTATCAAACACTTGGTGACCAAGAAAGATGTTAAACCCAGAAAAATTTGATGGATATTGATGCTCCAAGAATTTGATCTAGAGATTAAAGATAGGAAGGGCACAGACAATCAAGTGGCTGATCCTTTATCACGCCTAAAAGCAAGGAATGAAGACGGTAATATTCAGTTGATTAAAGATGAATTCCTTGATGAGCAGTTGTTGGTTGCCATGGCATTACCATGGTATGTTGACATTGTTAATTTTCTGGTCAGTGGATTGCTGCCACCCGAGCTCTCTAGTCTAGGAAGAAAGAAATTCCTCCACAAGGTTAAGCAGTACTACTGGGATGAGCCGTTCTTAATCGAACAGTGTGCAAACCAGATCATTAGAAGATGTATTTTGGATGATGAAATCCAGAGTATTTTGCATCACTGTCATTCAGCACCATATGGAGACCACTTTGGGGACATGTGAACGGCTGTAAAAGTTCTCCAGTCTAGTTTTTATTGGCTGAAAATGTTTAAAAATGCTCATAAGTTTTGTAAGGCATGTGATCACTATTGAAGGACTGGCAATCTATCCAGGAGATATGAATTACTCTTGCAAAATTTATTAGAAGTGGAACTCTTTGATGTGTGGGGAATTGATTTCATAGGGCCATTTCGACCCTCTTGGGGTAATAATTATATATTGGTCGCTGTTGACTATGTCTCTAAGTGGGTTGAAGCTGATGCTCTACCTACAAATGATGCCAAATCAGTATTGAAATTTGTTCATAAAAATATTTTTACTCGATTTGGTATTCCTTGTGCATTAATTAGTGATGAAGCTTCCCAATTCAATTTTTAGTTAGTTGCTAATGCTCTCAACAGATATGAGGTGCGACATAAAATTTCCACAATAGATCATCCCTAGAAAAATGGACAAGCAGAAATCTCTAATAGAGAGATTAAAAAAATTCTGGAGAAGATAGTTAATCCCAACTGAAAAGATTGGCCGACAAAACTAGATGAAGCTTGTGGGCATATTGAACAGCTTTCAAAACACCATTGGGTATGTCACCTTTCCAGCTAGTTTATGGTAAACCATGCCACCTGCCCGTTGAATTGGAACATAAGACATTCTAGGCAATCAAGAAACTTCATACGGATTAGAAATCTGCTGGAAATAATCGTTTACTGGAGTTGAATCAGATGGATGAATTTCGAACTCAAGCTTATGAAAATTCCAAGCTATATAAACAAAAGACCAAATGATGGCATGACAACAAAATTTTGCCACGACAATATTTATCCTGGACAACAACTCTTGTTTTTCAATTCGAGGCTTAAATTGTTTCCTGGCAAATTAAAGTCTTGGTGGTTAGGCCTATTCGAAGTTGTTCAGGTATATCATTATGGAGCAGTAGATGTCAAAGACAAACAAAATGGATCCACTTTCAAAGCCAATGGCCAACAATTAAAGCATTACTTTGGCACTCCTATACTTCAGGATAAAACTTCTATCATTTTCTCAAAATGATTAATATTTTTCATTTGCACAAGATATTTAATTATTTAGTTTTTAATCTCTTTATTGCAGTTGAGTCAATAAATTTCATTTACTTCTATTATCTTTTTGTCCAGGTAAATACGACCTAGGCTTCTCGGTCTCAACTACACTCCTTTTATTAGTCATTTTTTAAATTTATTCAATTTACTCTATATTACAAAATTTCTGACTTAAATAGTTACTATTATTGCTGTTAGACCATGATCAAGCCCAATATTATCCCCACGTCACATATTCTTTACCTTTAAGTTTTTACCTTAGCCAATTCAGTTTTTTCTTCACCGTTACCTTCATTTTATTTCTCTGCTACTTTGTTCTCTGTTTTCTCCCAAACTTTTAAAGGTCTTACCTTTTTTGTTCTTACAGTTATCATTTTTGTTGCCATGGCTCGTTAAGCACCATCCACTTCCACTGCTGTACAACCGCGTACATTCTTTAGCAAGGTAGCGGGAACTAAGTATCACTAAAACATTTCAAAACGTCCTCTGTGCTCAGAAAAGGGATTTGTTTTTCAAGATGCCCCTTTTATGGGGTATACTAAAGCCATTTCATCTGTGGTGGAGCAAGATGGATGGAAGATTTTCTATCTCCATCCTGGCGATGTTTTCCCTCAAGTGGTAAAGTAATTCTATGCTCATCTTTCTTCTCTTAAAAACGCCTTTATTTATGTGCGAGGTGCCTCAGTACTGTTTGATGCCGAGTCTATAAATGCACACTATAGGCTGCCTAATGGTCCAGATGAACACGAGGATTTCCTCAAGACAATGACAGTAGAAAAATTAAATCACGTGCTCACTGATGTCTGTGTGGAGGGTAGCAAGGATGATATCTAGGAATGATTGTTACACCATTGATAGGGTCACTTTGAAGCCCCACTGTAGGGTATGGTATCATTTCCTCAAATATCGTCTTATCCCATTGACCCACAACTCTACAATCTCAAAGGAACTCCTGCTGCTTCTTCACTCGATTATGATGGGTCAAAAGATAAATGTTGGGAACATTATCTTTCGAGAGGTTCAGCATTGTTCCTTGAAAAATGCCGGTGCTTTGAACTTTCCATTGCTTATAACCGCACTTTGTCAGAAGGTCAAGGTTCCTCTTTAAGTCAATGAAGAACGAACCCCTAACAAAGGTGCCATTACTAAGCACGTTGCTTTAAAATTTTTTGGCGAAGAACTGCCACGACATTTGGATCCCTCTCTGGTATCTTCTCCACCCTGGTCCACTAATGCTGCTTTATAAACTTCTAAGACTGCATTTGAGTAGAAGGTCCTCGAGTCTCTAGAGGCTTTACAGCAACAATTCTAGAAACTAGAAAAGCAACAACAACTGATGGCTATGGACCTTGGAAAGGCTCAAGAGGAAATGGCCATGTTTTGGGGCTATGTTAGACGCAGGGAAAAAGCTATTAAGAAGTCTTTTTAAAAGAACTTCACTTGCCTGATGCCCGCATTCCCTGTGTTTCCTAAGAAGTTGTTGCTAGAACCCGAGGAGGATGATGATGAGGGTGAAGAATCTACTGCGGAGAAGTAGACCACTGAACAAGAAGGAGAAGTAGAGAAAACTGAATTTGTCCATGATGAATCTGAGAAAGAAGATGATGATGTGACTCAAGCCCTTGCACCTACTACCACTACCACCACACCAAGAGCGACAACACCTATGACCGCACAAAAATGTGTATTTCATCTACTGATCAATGAACTCATGAAATCAAACTCTAATTCTGAAGACGAGTTGCCTCTTAGTCAGCGTAAAAGGAAACGTTTCAAGGCAACTGTTGGAAAACCAGTCCCAGGTGAGAGTGGTGAATCCGAGCAGCAGCGTTACAAACGTTCCGCCAAGAAGTCTACCAAACCAGCTTAAGAGTAACAAACATTCTTTCCAAGCTTTTATTTCTAATTCGTACGTTCATTTTTCTTTATCGTTGCATTTTTATTTTTGTAAATATATATTCTTTCACATTTTTCATTTTTTCTACATTGAGGACAATGCATCCCTTAGGTTTGGGGGTGTGTTGTGCATATAGGTTGCATTAGATATGAAAGTTAATATTTGTTGTCTTGTCATTTACTTTTCCATGACATACAATAGCCGAACAATTGCCAGACTTTGCTAAGTATATATTTTTTTATCTATGATATTCGGTGATAATAATTCTTTGATAAAGTTAGAAAACTGTTCGAGTAGTTAGGTCTATTTAGCTTAGGATAGCTATAGTAAGATTCATTTAATGCATCTAGAATTTCTTAATCCTAAATTCAATAATCTATTTGTAAATGATAAAGAATATTTTAGCAATAGTTTTGCACTCCAATGTTTGAATTTAATGAGTAGGCCAGTAATGCTTTGTTTGCTCCATCGTATTATTGATCAGAAAAATGAGTTCAAATAAGAGTGATTAAAAAAAAACATGTTAATAATAATTTAGGGACACTATTCTGAAGTGTTAGGTTGAGTAGCTAAAGAGGTAGTTGTTTGCTCCATCCATCTGTTTAGTTAAAAGCCTTAACTTTATGAGTGAATTTCATTCAAATTGTGGCATGATATAATATCTGGTAGTTGCTCCATTGAGGTTTTCAAGTAAAGAAATCATGCGATAAGATGAATTCCCTATAGAAAGTAATAGTTATAATTAAAATTTTGGATAAGTAAGAATAATGAAATTGAATTTAGAGGAAAGATATTTTAAATATATTAGGAGAGGTCTACTATAGCTATAATTACATAAATATTTAAGAACTTTTATTTTTATGAAACATTTTCTGCACTTCATTTGCAGAACAAGTCAATAGAACTCGAACCATTTTTTCTTTATTCAGAAGACTGCTGAGAATAGAGGTGAAAAATATATTTCAAAAATTCTTGTGATATATTTGGTAATTGTAATGTTTTGGCAAACTCATGCATACCTACATTCATGCATATTCATACATATTTGCTTGAGGATAAGTAATAATTCAAGTTTAGGGGTGTGATAACTCTTGAAAAGAGTTATATTTCAGACCTTTAAACTGAAGTATTTGCTTGTAATTAAGAAAATAAGGTGGGATATATTGCCAATAGAAATGCCATGACAATTCCAGGAAGATGACACAACACTCAACCCACGTCACTTTCAGCCAACTATACGTGTACCAGATAAATCACCCTAAAAAGAGGAGTAAAAAATGTGTGCTAAGAGGGACAAATCTGCCTTATAAAAGTAGGAGAGAGAAAATAAGAAAGGACATACACATATTGTGAGGAGAAAAAAAAAGAAAGAGAGCAGTTACTATCTCTGTAACTGAATCCGGTAGAGTAATTCAGAAGAGAAGAAGAAGGGAGCAGCTAAATAAGGGAGATCACAAACGCGAAAGGGGGGAAGAGAAATCTACCCTGGGTTTTGTGTAGAATCTGGATAAGAAGTTAGAGTGCAGTGAGAACTTCCTCCAGTTCTGCCTTTGTTCTATTTTCTTGGTGTTGAATTCTGTGATTCGTGAAACTTGAAATATGTTAATGAATGATTTAATTTTAGATTTCATTACCCAACCCATGAGCTAATTATCTTTGGGTTGGAATTATTTGGGTGAATATTGAATTAAC
>JABEZY010258495.1:0-11792 GCA_013467495.1 Gossypium gossypioides
ATTAGAATACAATAATAATAATAATATAAAGGAGCTGATAAATACAATATGGGGCTCATATATAATAAAAATTAAGTCTAAAACCCGAACTCAATATGATTTAAACTCGAATTAAAAGCTCAAAATATTTAATTCCCGTCATAATCTCGTTTTGTCGATCTGAAGCTGCTTTCAAACTATCATGGATTACTTTCACTTTTTCTTCAATCTCTCAAATCAAATCAACCCCGTGAATCTTTTTCTCACTAAGCTCAGTCTAATACAACGAATTTCAGCATTTACGACCATACAAAGCTTCGTACTGTGCCATCTTTATGCTCATTTGATAAATGTTATTGTACGCGAATTCAACTAATGATAAATATTTTTCCTAATTGCCCTCGAATTCTAACACACAACATCGAAGCATATCTTTGAGTATCTGAATTACTCGCTTAGACTAACCATCGGTGTGTGGATGAAATGCAGTGCTAAAATGCAAACGCGTACTTAGAGCTTCATGTAACTTGCTCCAAAATCGTGATGTAAACCGCGGGTCTCTATCTAAAATAATGGAAATTGGCACCTCGTGCAATCTGACAATCTCAGAAACATATAGCTTGCCTAATCTCTCAAGAGAATAATCTGTATATACTAGAATATATTGTACAGACTTCGTCAAACGATCAATAACAACCCATATTGCATCTTTCTTTCTCGGAGATAAGGGTAATCATATTCTTTTATCATGTTTACGCTTTATATCAATTCTATATTGTTCACGAAAGCCATGAGAAACTAATTCCCCTATGGGGGATTAGTGAGTTGAGGTATGATTTATTAATTATTTTATCGGGTTATTCAATGAATTAGCTATTTCGGAAAGGAAAAACCTAAACCCTAGGCTTGACAACCCTAGAAAGTCAACAAGGTGAGAATTAACCCAAAATTGGTATGGCCTATCCGTGAACACCTTCACCCCAAACTGGTTTAGACTGTGAGGTTAGAAGATAAGTAGTCCTTGCTGACTCATTACTCTAGTGGACATATCAGAATATCCTGCTAAGATATTGACTAGTTGATTGACAAGGAACCCAAAGTGATAGTGGATGAAGATTACCGAAACGAGCTAATCAGCCATAATCAGATTTGATTAATTCCATTTTTCAATTTCTTGATAGTTATTTATTTGTTATGTTTTATTATTATAAAAATCCCAAAAATCCATTTTGTTTATATTTGCGTAATATAACCTATTTCGAGTACTAATTAGATCTTTTGGTGTTTAGGTTAAAATTGATCTAGCACTAGCCTCTTATGGGTACGATTCTCGAAGTACTCACCTACTCCGTTGTAACTATATTACAACTGGACCCGTATACTTGTGGATACCGCCTCATTTATATATCTTTTACTCAAGTATTCACACTCTGGATGTTAGTACATTCGGAGGTAGTCAGTCAACTAAATACTTCTTCAACATTGACACATGAAGCACACCATGTATCTTTTAAAGTTCGTAAGGTAACTTGAGTCGATAGGCTTCAAGACCCACTCGTTCTACGATCTCATACGGTCTAATGAATCTTAGACTTAGCTTCCCTTTTCACAAAAATCTAAGGACTTTCTTCCATAGTAACACCTTGAGAAACACTTGCTCTTCCATTTAATACTCAATGTCTCGCCTTTTCAAACAAATATAAGACATCTGTCTGTCAAAAAAAGCCTTAAGTCTTCAACAAATCATTTTTACCTTGTTTTCAGTATCGCGAACCAATTCAAGTCCAACAACTTTTCTTTCAGCTATCCCTTCCCAACACAAAGCTGTGCAACACCTCCTTCCATATAATGTTTTAGAGGGAGCCATTTGACTGTTCACATGATCGCTATTCTTATAGGCAAACTCTGCCAAATGCAGATAATGTTCCCAGCTCACTGCGAACTCCATCACACAACTTCGCATCATATCTGATGTGATTTCGATCACATCGTGTGACTCAACAAGAAGGTTTCGAGATTGGCCTAAGCTCGAAGGGCCCAAATGTGAGATGAAACCTTTGTTGGGTTTCATTAATCATGGGACATTTTAAAAGGAATTTAAATTAAGTTTGATTTTAGTTTCATAAGTTTGCATCTTTAAATTATGTCTTACAGCATCTTTAATTATGTCTTACATTATGTGTTTTGCATTTAATTAAGTCATGCATAAAAGCATCTTATATGTTAATTAAGTTTATGTTTAAGTGTTGTTCATTTTCCATAAATATGTCATATGTGTGTGTGTGTGTGTGTTAATGATATATTATATCCACTTTTCATGCATGTGAGTCTTGGTCTAGAGTCTTAGCCAAATTATAGAGTGAATTATGCCAAGTTTGATATCTACTTATACATGTTATAGGTGATTGTTCATAGGACCAAGAATGAATCTTTAAGGCTGATCGATTTCATTCACTTAAAGGTCATTATGGTGGCTATTCAAATGGATCAAGAGTGGCTCTTCAAAATCTGATCAATTTTATGCACTCAAATATCATTATAGAGTCATTAAAAGAGATGAATGTCGAGCAACATAACATTCGGCCATAAGAGAGATGAAGGGACACCAAACAACACATTTATGGAACATTAAGCCTTTAACAAGTAAAGAGACATGACATTTCAACTAAGCCTTAATCAAGTGAAGAGTCATGACTTATTGGCTATCTGCCATAAAGTTATAGCCAAATTTTAAGTTGTGTTAAAAGCTAGTGTAGCTGTCGAATTTGAATAGTCATATTAGGGCCTATATATATATCTTGTAAAAGGACAATGTTGAGGTTACACAATTATTATGAATATAAACTTTGTTGGTGAGATTATTCTCTCTCATTTTTTCATTGAGTAAACTGAACTTATCAAATTTTTACGAGTTTGTTGCATTCATCCAATTATCTTATCTATTTGTTTCCTATCACGGAGTGTGGTGACTTCACTTACCAAGGTTCGGGTATTCTGTCAAGTTTAAGTGGGTCGTAGTTTTAATATAGCTACAGTTCCTTAAAGTATTCAAGTGCTACGAGTCAAGGTTTCCACCAATTGAACCTATTTAAGATGACCCTTCCATTCAAGCTACTTTCTGAACTATCCAAGTCCAAGAAATTGCATCATTTGGTATCAAATCTCAAGATTCTTGAAACAAGATTTGTGTTTATCCTTTTATTCGTGTTAAAAAAGGTTTTGAAAAAAATTGAATTAAAAAATAAAAAAAGGGAAATGAAAATGCGGTTTCTGATTAGCAAAAAAGATTACCAATTTCATCCATTCCATATTCCAGAGCCTAAATGCTCCATTTTCTTAAATTTGACGCTATAGAAATTTTTATAAGCCAAAAAATTAGCAATTTACCCCTATACTTGAAATACGTATAAATTAGCCCATTTTACATCATTTAGTGATCAGAAAAAAATTCTAAAAAAAGAAGAGAAATAAAAAAATTTCGAGTTAAAAAAATCAGATTCTGTTCCTTTCAAAAATCTTTCAATCATTCTTTTGTAAACATTTTAATGTGTGTTTCCTTTTTATGAGAATTCGACCAAACATCACGGCAATTCCAAGTCACAACTTCAAAAGGTTTGAAAGAGTTCTAACTAGTTCTTTTAATAACCGTACGAGAGAAATTAACGAGTGGAAGAAGGCAAGAGTGTGGAGACCTCATTCGAGACGTAAAAGCCAACGAATTGAGTGAAACACGAGTGGATTGTAATTCTTTCTGAGTGACTCGTGAGGATTTGTATTTGGTGAGGTATTCATCTTTTATTACACTTATTCTTGTTTTTTCTAATCCTTTGTGGAAAATCATGTTTGAAGAAAATCTACTTAGAAGAAAGGCTATAAATGTTCATACCAACGATGGAAATTTTGAACGAGAAAAGTCATTCCAAACGCACTGTCAAAGTCTACGACAAAGTATGTAGTCTTATCATCGATGGCGAAATATGTGCTAACATTGTGATCCCTTACATGGTTGAGAAGATGAACCTACTCATGTCGAAACAACCACAACCTTACAATTTTCAATGGTGCAACAAGTGCGAAAAAGTAAACAAGTGTGAAAAAGTAAACAAGTGTTGGTTCCATTCTCTATTGGAAAGTACCATGATCAAGTTTGGTGTGACATTGCTCCCATACAAGATAGCCACATTATTTTGGGTCAACTTTGGCAATTTGGCCGTCGAGCCAAGTACAATAAACAATCTAACCATTTTTCTTTAGTGTTCCGAGGAAAATCTATTACACTAGTATCTTTAACTCCCAAAAAAATGTTAAAGATCAAATGAAGTTAAAAGCTAGTAGGAAATTGAAAAGGAAAGAAAGAGAGAGTGTGTGACAAAAGAAAAAGAAAAATCAAATAAAAAATTAAAAAAAGGATGAGAGTGAGTTTTCAAAAATAAAAGTGAGTAAAAAAAGAGATTGAGATTGAAAAAGAAGAAATTGAAAGAAATAAAAAAGAGATTGAAAATGAAGAAATAAAAGAAAATGTGAGTGATGAGAAAGTCGTTGTGTGAAAAGAAAGTGACCAAGAAATTATTTGTGCAAAAGTGAGGAGTGAATTAGTTTTAACTAACCATAACTCAAGGTTGTCTTGTGATGTTTCTTTGCCACAGGTTTGCAAAAATCCAATGCCAAATTTTTCATTACATTACCCCGTTTCTGAGAAACGATTCCATTTGATCGAAGAAGGGAAGTTGGAAGTTAAAAGGTCTACACGAGACCCAAAAAGTAAGGAAGGTAAGGAAATTTTTTGGATTCAACCAAGTTGGTATTCTTTGAATGTTATTGATAAGACTGCCAATGATCTTGTTATCAAAGGATTTCTTTACAAAGTTTCGCTTTGTTGTTATTCTTCATTATTGCTGATGAGTTTATCTTGAATAAGTGACATTAAACCGTAATTTGATGTTCCATTGATGTCTTTTGTTCAACCAAATTGAATGTTGTGAGTGACAAAGAATTTTTATATAAAATGCTTAAATTTTGGTGGGAAATATTCACGTACATGCTTGCTCGAAGGAAAATTAAGAGATTAAATATGCATCTGCCTAAGTTTTCTTAGCTTTGCATGTGTGAATTAATTTTGAAACAAAATTTGTCGTTGCATTCGTGATAAGAGATCAAAACCGGGTTTTTAAACCCGAATATTATTCTATGTCATTGTTGAAAATATTCGAGAAACCAAATTTTGTTTTGAATATTTGTATTTTGCTTGATGTATATTTTTTGTTACCACAAGAGAAATCTTTTATTCATGATTCTGTGGTGAAGCAAAACCAAATATTTGATCCCAGGATTATTGTTCTACATTATAGTTAAAAGGATTTGAACATGTTTTGCATGATTTTATGAATGACTTTCGGTTAATCAATGTTTCATCTTTTCCATTAGAAATGACGTCTGTGACTTGTGCTGAAATGGTAAAGCAAACTTATGTAATTGATCACAGAAGTTGTTGGTCTATATTGTTGTTGAAAGTATTGAAGCATCGGATTTTTTATTTGGATGATTATTTGAATAACTTTCAATTGCTTCATGTTTCTTCTATGTTGCCATCCACGAAAATTTCGAGTCATATTGAAATGGTAAGATAAAACTTTGTCTTTGATCCCATAGTTGATTTGTTTCTCCAATTCTTGAAAAGGGATCCAGAGAAATATCTTGTGTTTAGATTTCACAATGTCACTAACTTGTCTTTGTTATGTATAGGTAACAATTTGACATGGTACCCTTTTAAAGAGGGAGGATTTGAGAATATTTTTAGGAGAGATGATGTCAAGTTGAACTCCAAAGGCAATCGTGACCATAAAACATTCTTCGCGAGTAAATGGCCTGATTTGAGGACAAATCATTCTAAAAAATGGAGGAATGATGTGATTTCGATCACATCATGTGACTCAACAAGAAGGATTCAAGATTTTCCTAAGCTCGAAGGGCCCAAATGTAGTATGAAACCTTTGTTGGATTTCATTAATCATGGGAAATATTAAAAGGACTTTAAATTAAGTTTGATTTCAGTTTCATAAGTTTGCATCTTTAAATTAATTCTTGCATTATCTGTCAAAATCTTTAATTATGTCTTACATTATGTGTTTTGCATTTAGTTAAGTCATGCATAAAAGAATCTTATATGTTAATTAAGTTTATGTTTTAATTATGTCATGCATTATGTAACTCATATGTTAAATAAGTTTGCATTTTAATTAAGCCATACATGTATGCATCTTTTATGTTAATTATGTTTAAGTACAAGTTTGAGTTACAAGGTCATAATTATATGCATGTGGAAGTGTTGTGCATTTCATGTTGTTGTTTTCTATAATAAGTTATGCCATATATGTGTGTTTGAGTCATTTTCCATAAGTATGTCATATGTGCGTGGGTATGTGTGTGATCATGATATATTATATGTACTTTTAATGCATGTGAGTCTTGGTCTAGAGTCATAGTCGAATTATGGAGTGAATTATGACAAGTTTGATATATATTTATACATGTTATAGGTGATTGTGATGTCAGCACGACCACATCATGTTACGATACAGTTCAACAATGTCAGGATTGGCCTAAAACGAAGGGCCCAAGTGCAAAATGAAACATCTCACGGGCCTGATTGATTATTAGGCCAACATTTTTAAGGACTTATTAATTTAAGAAATTTTTATTTCATTTAATAAGCTTGCATATTTAATTATGTCTTGCATTATGTGAGTAGCATTTAATGAATTCATGCATTAAAGCATCTTACATGTTAATAAAGTTTGAATTTTAATTATGTCATGCATTTCATAACTCATATGTTAATAAAGTTCATGTTTTAATTATGTCATGCATTATGTAACTATAATGATAGTTAAGTTTGTTTCTTAAATTAAGTCTTGCATTAAGTAACTCATTTGTTCATTTAGTTTGCATCTTAATTAAACCATGCATTGAAGCATCTTAGTTGTTAATTATGTTTAAGCATGAATTTGTGCCATAAGAGTGTGAAGTTTGTCATTTATTTTAGCTATTATTTTTATCATAAATTTGTGAGTTATAGTATGTTGAATTCTATCTTTAATAAGGTATAAAAGTTGAATATGAATGCGAAAAGCTTGCAATGTTTAGCTTATTTTAAATAAATCAATTGTGTGTTCAATTGTTTGTCCTAGGAAAGTCCAAAAGTTGGTCACATATTTTAAAGCTACAATAGGGTTGTTCATTTGCCAAGAAGAATAAAATGTTTTCACATTCAAATAGCTATTTGATTTTTGCATAAAAGAGTGTGCATTCAGTCATTTAATTGTTGGTGCATAAAGGGAATGTTTTTGGTGGATGTTAAAGGTAAATAGATGCACAAAATTCATTCAAGAATCAACTTTCAATGTGATGCATTGTGACTGTTCGAATGGACCAAGAGTGTCTCTTCAAATTCTGTTCGGTTTTGATGCACTTAAGGAAAATTCATGGCACCAATTAAAGGGAGGAAATACAAGCAATGAAGGCATTTGGTTATGGAAGGAGAAAGGACTTCAAAACAACAACTTTAAGGAGCATTAAGCTTTACAAAAATGATGACCGTTAAGCTATCCATAGACTAAAGAAAAGACATGACCTCTCAACTACACAAAGTCAAGTGAAGAGACATGCCTTTTGGGCTAGTCATCAAGATTTTAAATCAAATTTAATTGTTTGTTTTTAAGCTAGTTAAATGTTGACTATGAAAGGTCTTTGTAGGAACTTGAAAGGTCATTTTAGAGGCCTATAAATTTCGACCTAAGCTACCTTTGTAAAAAAAATTTGTTTGAAATTAAATCATATTTTGTGAGAATATTTCTCTCTTGGTTCTTCATTGAACTATTTAAACATATCAAACTTTCTTCAAAGTTTGTGGCATTCAAAATTTGTCTTATCATTCCATTTACCATCCCGAGGTGTGGTGACTTCAATACACCAAGATTTGAGTATAAGGTCAAGCTTAAGCAGGTCGTAGTTTTAATATAGCTACGGTTCCTTAAAGAATTCAAGTGCTTCGAATTAAGGTTTCAACCTTTTGAACCTTTTCAATATGATTCTTCAATTAAGTTATTTTTCGAACCCACAAAGCTCGAGAAATCGCATCATTTGGTATCAGAGCTCTAGAATCTTGAAATTAGGTTCGATTATATCTTTACTGTTACCTAGTTCCCCGAAAAAGTGAAAAACAAATTCAAAAAAAATTTGAAATACTAAAAAAACAAAGAAAGTTCAAAGTTAAAAAAAGTAAAATTTGAATTAAAAAAAGATTTGAAAAAAATTTGAAAGAAAATTTTCGTTTTTGTTCTTAACATCTAGTTGATATCATTTCGAGCAATTCCGAGAAGTTTCAATCATCTTTGTGACCCTACTAATGTTTGTTTTTATTGCAAGCACCTGTTATAATAATAAGTCAAATTTCAAGCTGCTAACTTTTGAAAGGATTGAAAGAGTTCTTTTACTTCTTTTAAGAGCCTACGAGAGAAAATTGCTAGTAGAAAAAGGCACAAGTGTGTAAGAGCATCCGAGAGAAAAAAAAGCCAAGATTTTGTGTGAAACACGAGTGGAGTGAACTTCTCTTTGAGTGACTCATGAGATTTTGTATTTGGTGAGGTATACATCTTTTATTGCACTTATTCTTGTGTTTTCTAATCCTTTTGTTCAAAATCATGCATAAAGAAAATCTAGTTAGTAGAAAGGCTACAAACGTTCATACCAACAAAGGCAGCTTACAACGAGAAAAGTCCTTCCAAACGCGTTGTCAAGTCTACGGTAAAGTATGCAATCTTATCATTGATGGTGGGATATGTGCTAACATTGTGAGCCCTTACGTGGTTGAGAAGATGAACTTACTTATGTCGGAACATCCACAACCCTACAATCTTCAATGGTGCAACAAGTGTGAAAAAGCAAAGGTAACCAAACAAGTGTTGGTTACATATTCTATTGGAAAGTACCATGATGAAGTTTAGTGTGACGTTGCTCCCATACAAGACAGTCACATTATTTTGGTTTAACCTTGGCAATTTGACCGTCAAGCCAAGATGATGGACAATCTAATCGTTTTTCTTCAGTGTTTCAAGAAAAATCTATTACACTAGTATCTTTAACTGACAAATAAATTATTGAAGATCAAATAAAGTTAAAAGATGGTGAGGAAATTAAAAAGGAAAGAAAAAGAAAGTGTGTAAAAAAAGAAAAAAAATGAAAGAGATATTAAAAAAGTGTGAGAGGAAAGAAAAAAAATCAAATGAAAAAGAAATTAAAATGAAGAAGAGTAAGATTCCAAAAATAAAAAATAGTGTGAGACAAGAAATCGAGAATGAAGAAAGAAAAGAAAGAGTGGGTGATGAGCCATATCCTTATGCAAAAAGAAAGTGATGGTTGAGAAAGAAAGTGAAAAAGAAGAGAGTGAAAACAAATAACTTGTTCAAACAAATGCGAAAGTTGTTTTAACTAACATGCGAGATTGCCTAGTGTTTTCTTTTCTTTCCAGAACTATAAACATCCATTTGACAAGTTTCAACTTCATTACATTCCTGATGAGAGACGATTCCAATTGATCGAGAAAGGTAAGATCGAAAATGAAATCAATCTACAAAATCAAGTGTCGAAAGATAAGCAAGGTAAGGAATTCTTTGAGGATAAACCATGATATTCTTTAAATTTCATTAATAAATTTGCCGATGTTTTTTTATCTCAAAACTCTTTACAATAACCTGTTTTGTTGTTATTCATTGAATGATGTTGCTGATTTTGTTACGAATAATGATTTAAAATATTTTTCTTGTGACATGTATCAAGTTGGTCAAAGCAGTTTTGAATTGCAAGTTGATAAAACCAATGAAGTCTTTGATCAAACTAGATGTTTATAAAATCTGATTGTTTTGAACGATAAAGAATTTTCACATAAAATGTTTAATTTGTTTCAATTTGATGGTTATGTGAATTATCTAAATTCTTCTGGGAAAATTTCATGTAAGTACATGTTTGCTCGAAGGAATCTTGAAAGTTTTGATTGTTTGAACATACCTATGCCAAAATCTCATTTGTTTAACATGAGTAAATTGTTGCTGAAAGAAAAGTTTTTGTTGTATTTAGAAATAAGTGATCAAAACCATGTGTTTAAACTAGGAACATGTTTTTTTAAGTAATTACTTTCGAAAACAAAGTATGTGAACTTTGACGACTTGCAAAGTCGAAACCAAATCTTTGATCCCAGAAGTTGTTGTTCTGTTTTATTGTTGAAAGGATTCGAGCATCAAAATTCTATTCTGCATGATTTGTGTGCCTAATGAGGCCGAGTTGAGGCAATCTATTCTGTGGAAAGCACATAATAGCCCTTATGCTATGCATCCCAATGGAAATAAGATGTATCGAGATCTCCGAGAGTTATATTAGTGGCCTTATTTGAAACGAGAGGTAACTAATTTTGTTTATTGTTGTCTGATGTGTCAGTAAGTTAAGGTTGAACACCAACTGCCTTTGGGTTTACTTCAACCAATTAAGATTCCGCTTTGGAAATGGGAGCATATGACTATAGACTTCGTTAGTGGGTTACCCTTGACACCCACTAAGAAGAATTCTATTTGGTTTATTGTGGATTGTTTGACCAAGGCTGCTCATTTTCTTCTGGTTAGGACTAATTACTCTTTACAGAAATTGGCTTAGTTGTACATTTATGAGATCCTTAGACTTCATGAGGTTCCAGTCTCAATTATCTCTAATAGAGACCCTCGATTTACGTCTCAGTTTTGGAAGAAACTACATGAGGATTTTGGTACACGATTGAACTTCAGTACTGTATTCCATCCTCAGACTAATAGGCAATCTTATAGAGTGATTCAAATTATGGAGGATATGCCACGGAGTTGTGTTATTGACTTCTGCGGTAGTTGGGAAGAATTTTTACCACTAGCTAAGTTTGCATATAATAACAACTTCTAGTCCAGTATTTAGATGGCACCTTACGAGGCTTTGTATGGTCGTAAGTGTCGCACTCTTTTGTGTTGGACTTAGTTGGGTGAGAGATGAATTTTGGGTCCTGATTTGATTTTTGAGACTGAGGGTAAGGTTTGACTAATTTGGGATTGTCTTAAGGAAGCTTATGATAAACAGAAGTCTTATTCAGTTCTAAAGAGGGGAGATATTGAGTTTTCTGTGGGTGATCAAGTTTTTCTTAAGGTATCTTTATAGAAGAATGTCATTCGGTTTGGACGTAAGGGTAAGTTAAGCTTGAGGTTCATTAGGCCTTATCGAATTCTGAAACATGTTGCGTCAGTTATCTATCAGTTAGAGCTACCTCCAGAGTTAGATCATACTCATGATGTGTTCCACGTCTCTATGTTGAGACAGTATCGTTCTGACACATCTTATATTGTATTTGTTGAGGAGATTGAGAAGAGACCGGATTGAGAAGCAGCCAGTTTTGTAACATCTCGAAATAGGCCCTAAATAGAAAAGTGGTTGCGAAACCATGAATCTGAGATAGAAAAGTTTATTGTGATTCATTTTTATGATTTACCGATTGATTGGATGCATGTGTTAGAATATCGATAAGAAATTTCAGCGATTGCATGTCTGAATTGCATATTAGGGTTTAATTGCAAAAGTGGGTAAATATGAGCTTTAGATGATAAAGGATCTAATTGAAGTGCATAATTGAAGTAGAGGTCCTTAAATGGTAATTAGACCATTAGATTTTCATGGACAACAATGGGCATGCATAGATAAAAATAACTAAAGTTTTAATGAAGGGCATTTTAGTCATTTGGTAATAAAAA
>JABEZY010259016.1:0-13555 GCA_013467495.1 Gossypium gossypioides
CCCAAATTTCAGACGGGCCGTCGGGCTAGACCGGGCCGCCCAGCCCATGAACACCTCTATTATATGTACAGATGAATGGAAGTAACGGAATAACTGTTGTTAACAGCTTTCATAACAACTTAACAGATCCTAACCAACTTCTCTTAATAGAATACTTTAACATTCACCCATCTTCACGAGAGGTAAGACCCGAAGAAGATTACGAAACCAAGTAAAAGCAGAAGCTGACAGGGGTTTAGTGAGGATATCGGCAACCTGATCACAAGCCAGTACTTCGCCAACAATGAGAGAGCGATCAGCCACTCTTTCCCAAACAAAGAACAAATCCAGCTCAACATGTTTAAACTTAGAATGTAATACAGGATTGGTAGCAATTGCAACGACACTGAAATTGTCACACTAGAGAGTAGGATTGTCAACAGAGCGAAGCTGTAACTCACGTAGTAAAGACATAGCCATGTGATCTCACTAGTTGCCGCAACCAGACTTCTATACTCAGCTTCATCCATAGAGCGAGAGACAACCTTTTACTTTTTAGAGCACCAAGAGACATGTGTATTCCCAAAGTAAACATAATAGCCAGTTGTAGAACGTCTATCATCAAAATTCAAGCCCCAGTTAGCATCGGCGTAGCCAACCAAATATAACTTGTCGGATGCGCGAACAACTAAGCCATACTCAACAGTGCCACATATATATCATAATATCCTTTTCAATGCAACAAAATGAACATTAGTAAAAGCATGCATAAATTGACAAACTCAATTCATCGTATACGCAATGTCAGGACGAGTAAGCACGACATATTGTAAAGCACCGGTAAGACTGCGATATTCCGTAGGATCAATTAGACGATTGCCTTCATCTTTACACATCACGGAAGAACTGATCATAAGAGTGTGAACTACATTAGCATTAGCATTAGCATTAGCTAATGAGCTTCTGTCAAGCAGATCCAGAATATATTTTCGCGGCAAAGATAAAGACACCCAGTAGACGATCGGGTAACTTCAACTCCCAAAAAATAATGCAGATCACTCATATCCTTCAAGGAAAACTCATTATGCAACTGATGAACAAAGTCATCAATACTGGTAGAAGCACTTCCTGTAATTATTATATCATCCACATATACCAACACATACATACAAGAGGTATATGTTATTCGAACAAACAAAGAAGCATCAGATTTAGACAACCGAAAACCAGCGGAGACTAGAAATTATTTTAACTTGTCAAACCATGCCCATGACGTTTGACGTAGACCATGTAGAGCTTTTGACAAACGACATACCAAACGTTCACCAGTTGGACCATATTGCACATATCTAGGGGGCTGATGCATGTATACCTCTTCAATGAGATCACTATTCAGAAATGCATTGTTGACATCAACCTGCTGGAGTTGCCAGCCGTTGGAAACAGCAAGTGATAAGATAATCTAAATAGTAACAGGTTTAACGATTGGACTAAACGTTTCCTTAAAATCACACCCAGGTACCTGAAGGCACCCTTTTGCTACTAACTGAGCTTTACGGCGAGCTATAGAACCATCAGATTTTTTTTTACCTTGAACAACCACTTGCAGCCAATAGCCTTCCGACTAAGTGGTAAGGGAACTAGTATCCAGATGGAATTACGCATCAAAGCATCATACTTAGCTTGAGTAGCAAGTCGCCATTTCGAACTAGCAAACGCTTCTGTAATCTCGCGTGGCTCAGAATTAGTAGCTTTAACTGAGAAAATCTTGGGTTTAAAAACCCTGACTTTGGACCGAGTGACCATGGGATAAATATTTCCCATATCTGGAGGGTCACATGAACTAGTCGAAATGGCAAAAGACTAAATAGAAGGACTAGAGTCATTAGGCAATTTAGAGAAGTCATTTTGCACACAAGTTGCATCCAAGTCAACTAGAGATTCGTCAGGTGTAACAAGCCAGGACACAACGCCATCAATCTCAGTATGTGTTAAGGAGGTAGGAGGTGAGAAAGGACTGGACCTAGAAGCAAATGACTGAACAAGGGAAACACGAGTGGAGACACACCCACCAGGCGGAGAGAATGTAATAGTATGCGTAAGAGACAAAAACCGTTGTTAATCAAACACAACATGACGAAAAACAATTATTTTACCAATTAGAGTAAGACAAAAATACCCTTTATGCTGAGAACTATACCCTAAAAACGTGCACAGATGAGAGCTAAATTCTAGCTTATGATTATTAAACGGACGCAGATATGGAAAACAACAACCAAACACACGCAAGTGATCATATGACGGGTCCTGCCCATAAAGAACTTTGTAAGGAGACTGACCTTTCAACACTAGTGTTGGTAGCCTATTTATTAGATGAACAGCACAATAAAAAGCATAACCCCAAAAGTCTATAGGTAAATTCGCTTAAGCCAAAAGAGTAAGACCCATCTCAACAATATGTCTATGCTTACGTTCGACAACACCATTCTGTTCGGATATATGTGGGCATGAGAGCCAATGAACGATCCTATAATTTGCTAGAATTTTTTAGAAAGTGTGAAACTCACCACCCCAATCCATCTGAAATTGTTTAATTTTCTTTCTAAATTGTGTTCTGACCATCTTCTGAAAATGAATGAAACAATCAACAACCTGGGACTTATGACAAACAAGATATATCCAAGTAAAACGGCTACACATGATAATGAAAAAAACATAGTACCAATTATTATTACAAATAACAGATGCAAGTCCCCAGAGGTCGGAGACAACCAAGGCAAATGGATCAGTATATTCAATACTAGACTTTAAAAAGGGCAATTTATGAAATTTCCCCTTTTTGCAGGTAATACACAAAACATCAAAAACCTTCTTAGATAGCACAATTTGACATTTATCCATAACAGATTTTACAAAAACATTAGAGGGATGCCCAAGTCAACGGTGTCATAAGGTGAACGCAGCGCAGTCATCAGATGTAGACAGAAGACCAGTGTTGTGAACAAAAAGAAACTCAAGAACCGGAGCAAGAGCAACAGGGGAGAAAAGATAGAGTTCATCACGAGTGTGGCCCCGCGGTAAGATTTTTCGAGTCTATATGTCCTTAATAACACAGTAAGTCAGATAAAACTCAAAGAATACGTTATTTTCTTTAGCAAATTTAGAAACAAACAGTAGATTTTTTCGTATATTCGGCACACACAACATATTTGATAAACGTAGCAATTTATTTTGCGTAGGTAAGACAGAATCCCCAACACACGAAATATTTGCAGGAGTCCCGTCGCCCATTAAGAGAGAAGAAGTATCTGAGTATGGAGTGGACGCATTCAAGGCAGAAGCTTCCTTGCAAACATGATGCGTAGCACATGAATCAGGATACCATGACGAAGTCCCTATAGGCATAGGAATATATGAGTTACTATTATCAAAATTAAACCCATATTGAGTCGTGTTTACATTAGATCCACTAGTTTCCGAGAAGTCGGATGCATGCAGATCAGGAATTCTAGGTAACCTAGTTCAGGGTAAGGGATTAAAAAATCAAGAACCATCCTAGAAATAACACGCACCCTCGGTTTCATGGACCACGATAATCGAGACCCATTATGCGACTTAGTGGATGGCCCAATACCTTGGCCAAAATCAGACAAGCCCTCAAAATAACACAATTGGCATTTGGCCCAATATAGTGACCTGCACCAAAAAACCCAGCTGAGCTATTTGCTGGCCCAACCTACTGTCAAGGAACACCATGAGCAGGCCCAACCTGCTAATCTGACACAAGAGGCCCATAACAATAGCCTGGAACAGTCGGCCTAGCCGCACCAACGCATGTCCCAGCAACATGGCTTGCCCCAACTGGCCCAGCAACTCCTCCAAGTGGCCCAAACTGATGGCTTGCTTTAGTATCCCACAAAGCAATAGGGTTAGAAGAAACCCTAAGGAACTTTATTCGGGAAGTGGTCGCATGAGAAGGAGCACCACCCCATTAACCACCTGGACCGAACCCTGGCGACGTCATCGACAAGCACGACCTGACCTGACCAGGAACAGCCGATGGCAAAATAAAGACACCAGGACCGCCGTGATTACTCACCGCAGGCACACCAAACCCCGCAGTCGAGCCGCACGCAACACCGGCCGCTGGCTCCGGAGTCGTCGCCAAAGGAGAACTATCATATTTGCGATTAAAATGGTAAAAACACCGTTGAGCCACATGGCCAAATCTTCCACAAATCTGACACTGAACACGTAGGCAAAAACCTCTCCCACGGCCACCAGTAGAAGTGCGACCACCGTGTACATGATCCGTCGTCGATGGCACTTAAGCAGCCTCTACCAGATGAGTGTGAACCGGTATTTCCTGCACCATATGAGTCAAGCGAGTTTCGTATTCTAATAACACATCTATCAGTTTTTGTAATGGAAATGGCTCAGATGAAAATAAAGCAAGTGTGAGCCTAGCATCATACTCTGACGACAGCCTTGCCAAAATAATCTCCACTTTCTCTGCTTTTGAAATCCACGATCCAGACGTGTCGAGTAATGCACAAGTATTTTGAATCTGTGCAACATGTTCTTTGATCTTCATGTGGCCTTTCTTGATGGAGTGGAGCTCATGACGCAGGCAAGACAACTTCGTGTCGGTAACGGCGGCGAACAGACGAGTTGCCATGCTCCAGACATCATAGACAATTTTAGCTTCTATAAAATAGAATAAAAGAGATCCACTAATGGTGGATAGCAACCAAAACGCAAGTAATTTGTCTTGTTGAATAAAAGCCGAAGCTTCTGGATTTGGAATCTTCGGTGACTGCACAAGCCGTGACGGAACTGGTAAAGTGTCTTTGATAAACCCAGTCAACTCATAACCTTTTATAATCAATTTTATATGTTGCTACCATTGAACAAAATTAAATTCATCTAACTTGAATGTATCATACTTAGGAAAAGATTGGACTAACTTAGAACCGGCGAAGGACGAACCATCACGAGAGGCAGAAGCAAAATTAGAGGTCGTCATGAACACACACAGCAGAAACAAGGTCCCAGAACTCAGACGACTGATACCATGAAAGAATTACTTAGAAAATGCTAAAATAGAAACTAAAGAATGAATTCTTTGAAAGAAAACACTACTACTTCATTTATCAATTTCAGTGTTTATATACACAGATGAATGGAAATAAGGGAATAACTACTGTTAACAACCTTTATAACAACTTAACAAATCCTAACCAATTTCTCTTAACAAAATACTTTAACAACAAAAGAAAGAGACAACGAAGTGATGGTACTCAAAAATTTTGAAAAATGATTTTGCTACTTAAATTTACAATTAAAACAATATCTCTTTCTAATCATTACTCCTATTTTGACGTGAACACTGGATTGAGTTTATAAATGTTTCATTCTCTTCTAACGGGTGAATGTCACTTTTTGCAGTTTCTCTTCCTTCCCAACGCCCATATCCATAACTAGCCCTTCCCAAGTACCAGCCCTTGCCTCCTCATCTTCCTCTGGTTTTAAGGAGGGAAATGAAATCTTATTTGCAGATTCCTCATCATCTTCTTCTCTCTGTTTTATTTGGCAAAAATATTTCAAATCCCTAATGAACGGGGCATAGGAGATAGAGGCGGAGTCTTGGCTGTAGTTAATGGGAGGACTAAGAGTAGCAGTAAGAATAATAAAAGGAAAGCAGTAGAGAATAGAAAGCGTCTTGTCAGAGCATATGTAGCTTCTGATATAGGAGCTTGAGCAGGAACACGAGTAGGAGCTCTTGTTCGTTCCCTTGTTAGCTAGTCTTTCCTCGCAAGCCACCAAGCCTTATTTTCGTCTCTGAATTGTTGCCTTCCCTTCGATCGAGTTTTCCATTTTTTTTCTTTTTGTATCTTCATTTGTCTATTTTACTTGAAAAAAATTCTTCAGATCTCTAATCTCTCTGGTTTACTTGGGAAAAAATTTTCAAATGATGTTCATCAAGCCTTAGTGATATTCAAACAATGAATATGAAAAAGTTGTATGTGGTTTTTCAATGGTAGAAACCAAGCATTTATAGTTTCTTAGATGGCTATTGTGGAAGCCTTTAAGATGTTGTTCGGAGGAGTAGAGGTCATGCTCGATAGATTATTCATCCTGAAGTTTGCATTGTAAATTCTATGAAACCTTCTAATGAAGGAATAATTCATGTTCATATGATGAATGCATTCATTAGATTAAAGAATGGCAAAAATAATTGCCATCCAATTTCTCGGGTTAGATATGATTAGATGTCCTACACTGGAATTATTTTGGTATGTATATGATGCTAGGCGAGAATTGAAAATTTATTAGATATAAAAAAACCTATACTTTATAATGATTTCCATTTAAAGAATAACAAAGTATTCAATGATCAAAGAAGCTATTTTTGACAGAAAAAGGCCATAGTTGTTAAGCATAAGATAGTTTGAAAAAGAAAACCATGCACCTATGAATGAATAATTAATTGCCCTAGTTGTTTAAATGACATTTTGTGGTTGTAAGTGAATGATTGGTTTAATGTCGTAATCCATATGATTCTATATTTTAGTTGTCATTCTAACAGAGGATTAGTTTGGTGAAACAAATGAAAGGAGATCTTAATACTTATTCAAACAAAGAAATTAATGGAATGATCAAATAAGATAATTAACAAAGTTGATTATTTCATTAACTGTAAATTTGTAGCAAGGTGAACTGGGAAAGGGATTATCAAGGCATTGAAACAACGGACATCATCAAGGGACTCAACAAGATCATTCATATCTCATTTGATTTGGACTCAGATAAACCAAAATAAGCTTTCTCGGTACAGCATGACCAGGCTTGCTATTGGACACGTCCTTTCCTCCCACAGCAGTTGCTCCCACCTTATCATGATCAACTGCAACATTTGGTCCTTCCATTGGCGCATTTAGTTCGAAGAGCATACCATATATCTTAGTGAGAGGGTTTTCCTGGAAGATTAAGGTTCCGAATCTGAACTAATCTTTCGCATTAACTCCTTAACTTTGCCCTTGTAAGCAAGATAGTTCTGCCTGGTGTTGCTGTAAAGCGTCTCAACGGCGACAGGAGAAGCTGGAAGGCTTGACTGGTTTTGTTATCAAGCATTCCATCCATGTTGTTTAAGTGCATTTGAGGGGAAATCTAAATGAGACTTATTTCTTCTTCCCCCCACCACCCCCCAATATTTATAGATAGTTAAAAGTGATACAAAAAGGCAAATATTGCATTGAATTGGGTAGCTGTAAAATTTTAATATTCCATTGGAAGAAGTGAATTGATTGGATGAATTTATAGGGTATACGAGAAGTCAAAGGTTAAACTATGGCATAGGTACCCTCTTTTGAAAATTGGAATTTAGTCCCTATTTTTATAAAATTTAAAAGGTTAATTGTAGGGTAAAAATGTCTGGAAAAGAGTAGTACAACTGTACAAGGGCTAAATTTTTATTTTTCCTGAGAATATAGGGATTTATGCTATAATTAAAAAATGTCATTAAATGAGGCCTTTACTTAAGCATAAAGAAGTTATTTTATATTCTATATGCGGATTACATTGGCATGATATATACAAGCAACAACACAATCATATTACATGTAAAGTACAATGACTAAATTAAGAAGGTGATCCTATAGTTTTCATTTATGAATATAATCTTCTACTTTTTAAAAATGGAAAATTGAGTTTTAATTGTTAATAACACTTTTTTTATATATAAAATCGTTGCTAATTTAACAACCATGTACATAGTGATGCTCACTAGAAATGTATATAGTGCACATATCATAATAAGGCATGCATGTACATAGTGATGATCATTAGTTTCTAAGTGCACATATCAAAATAGAGCATGCATGTACATAGTGATGCTTACTAGTTTCATAGTGCACATATCAAAATTGAGCATGCATGTACATAGTCATGCTCACTAGTTTCATTAGGCAAATATCATAATAGGGTATGCATGTATATAATCATGCTTACTAGTTTCATTATGCACATATCATAATTGAGCATGCGCATTAATAGTGATAAAGTCATGAACTAATATTATAACATTATGGCATCTTGTAAAACTAGTGATAATGCATGTACATAGTTTAATGCTTTAAATTTATAAAATGTTCAAGAAAAAAAAACCATACCTTGGGTCATAGGAAATTCTAACCACTAAATCATTGCTCATTTTTTGTCTTGTTTTGCACTTTAATTATTTGATTGTAGTTTATGGTTTGGTTTAATGATAATACATGTCAGACCTGGTGTTTCATTAAGGCATTTTTTGGGTGGAAAATAGCGTCTGCTCATATTAGAACCAATCCAGGGTTTTAGGCTAACACCACGTTCATTATTTCCCATATTTACTGAGCATTGGAAATCATAAACCTACTTTACAGGGTTATCATTAAACTGACGGTTCATTAAATTGATAGTCGATTCGTTGGAAGTAACCATTTAGGTTGTTTGTATCCTCTCGAAAACAGTTTCCTGTTTCCACCCTTTCTCTTGTTTCCTGTGTCATTTCTTAGTTCTCTAGTCTCTCTCTCTCTCTAACTTGTCTTCTTTGTCTTTCATGGCAGTTACCACCACTCTTTTTTCTACACGATTCCCTATGTTTTCCTGTCTATGATGGCTTTTGAATCGGTCGCGCCTTTTCATGTTGATTTACTTGGTGAAGGGGACGTCGGGGTTAAAATCAACTCCATTAACGATGAATTGGAGAGAAGGTTGCAAGAAAATATTTGTTGACATTCTTTTGTTGGGAGAAGAATATTAGATACTCCATTGTAGTTGGACTGAGGGTGCACATTCTGGGAAAAGCCTCGTTGAATCAGGTAGGGTTTGAATGCCATGAGCTGGATACAAACTTCTTCCTCTTCATCTTCGAAGACAAAAATGATGTTAAGGAAGTTCTGAAGATGGCGTCGATATCAGTTTTGGATTTTCATATTATACTGAAATAATGGCTTGCGAATAATAAAGTTGAGGACACTAACCTCTGAACTTCTGATTTTTGGGTTCAAATACATAATGTTCCCAAGGATTTATGGAATGGACCAGGCAAAACTTGAGATTATTTTCCAAGGTTTTTTACAGTGTTTCAGAGTTTGACATGAGAGATTCTGATTTTGAGGCTAGTTTCAGTGAACATGGGTTTACGAGACTTAAAGCCATTCTCAAAGTTGATAAGCCTGTAACAAAGAGGCTTCAAACTGATAATGCAAGGTAAGCCTGACTTGTTCATAATCTTAAAATATGAAAGTGCGTCGAAAGTTTGTTATGCCTGTGGCTGTCTTGGCCATTTTTCTAATGCACGTCGCTTGATTGAGGAAATTAAGCGACAAAAACGTTATGGCTGCGAGCTACATGCATCACCAATTTCCTTGGAGACCCCAAACCCCGGTACATACAAGAGGAAAAGAACTGATCCTCTATCTGTTGGCCCCATCATTAATGCAATTTGATTCATCGATCGTGATACATAAATCGATTTGGAAGCAAATATAGGTGAGGTCAAACCAGGTGTTTAGAAATTGCCATAGACTTTGTGTGATGCAGATTATGGATTTCTTAAAATAGTTTTTTCGAACCGAACCACTGCTGGATAGTCACCAATTACTGATGAACTTGAGTTTGAGGTAAAGGTACATTAATACTTATTAGTGCTATTTTTCTTTCTTAATTTTATACTAAATCGTTATTTTATGTATAGATTATGTTCGAAGCTTAGAGATTTATAATTGCAGGCATTGATCCTAAAAAGGAAGGAAAGTTGGATAAAATGTTCAGGTACACTCCCTAATGATTTATTTAAGGACGATGATACCGAGACACCTGAAGCAAAGAAAGAAGAAAATACAGATGATGAAGTTCATATGTCAAGTCAAGTAGGACATGGCATTGATGGGGACAACCAAACTCATAAACTTCAACTTGAGCCTCAAGAACATGTGCAACAGCTACATCAGAAAAGAAAACCCGTGGAATCGAGATCTTTTCATATTAAGACTAGAAAAAAGTAATCCTTAAAGCAAACTAGAAGGGACACAAAATTATCAGGACAAACTGATAAATTATGCAGTGCTGCAGGCAAAATGAGTCAAGCCACATTGAGTCTAACTCCTATCATGGATCCATATAAAATTCCACAAACTATCAAAGTGATTGATAACTTATGGGAGAAAGTTTCAAAAACTAGTTAACTTTATTTTATCTCGTTGAAGTTGTTAGTCAATAAAGAGAATAGTTTTAAATTTTCTAGCCTCCATGTCCCTTAACTAATACGTGTTATCATACTTTTCGAAGTTCCTTTTATTTTCAATAGTTGTGTTTAGGTGTTAAATGTCATCTGACACTTATAAGTGCGATGTTTGACTACTTAATCTCAAAAGTGGTTGGATGTTTGATTGCTTCATAATTTGGTGGAAATTTTGGAGGTTCATTTAATTTAGTAGCCTTTTTCAAATATTTATATTTTCCACTAATAGTTTTGAAATTCATAGCTTCTTGAAGTATTTACATGTTTAACATTATTTGGAAGTTTTGAAATATTTAGCATTAATCATTATATTATATAAATAGCATAAATATTTTGGATATTTATAGGCAAAAGAAAATGACCATTAGTCCTTTTAAAATTTTTTACCTCTGAGAAAAAACACGTTTCTCTTTTCAAAAGTTTTTATATTGTTTTAAAATAAAATCTAAAAAATTGTCTTTGATGTAAAGATATATTCATCTATTACCCAACTTATTTTTTCTCTATTTAAACTCACTTTATTACTTTTCACAGTTCTAATATAAATTTTATAATTTCTCATTTTGAGTATCCTCTTTCTTCCTATATAAACATAGCACTATTTCTCTCTACATGACAACATGGGATGGGAGTTATAAATTTATTTGACAATTTTGAAAAAAAAATTCTATTCAATAAGTCTAAAAAAACATTTTTCTAAACAAAATAGTTATAAACACTAACATTTTCAAAATGATAAATTTTAAAAAATCATTATTATTTTTTAAATTTTAGAAAGAGTGCAACATTTTCAAAAAATTAATTAAAATAAAATAAAAACGTCATTTAATCTTAAATTATTATAAAATTTATATTAACAAAACTTTAAATTCAATGATAAAAAATAAAAATATATTGATCTACATTAACTTTATTAATATTGATTACATTGATTGTTCCTATACTGTAAATTTTTAATTTAATCTTATGTAGGTTATTAATTTATTAGTATAGATTTAGTATGTCTATAAGATATATAAAGTATATATGATATTATTGGTACTTGATTTTAGTATATATATTTGGTATAAAAGATAGATATAATTCTTAATTTCTTCCCTATACTTTATTAAGTTAGTCTCTTTAATTTTTTTTAAAATTTGATCCTCATACCTTAAATTCAATAAGTTAGCCCAATTAATAAATCTAGGAATTAACAATTCAACGATTTAGCAAAAAAAATAATATTTCAATAATTTATATGCCATAGACTAACAAAAATAAGTAGTTAAAGTTTATCATTTACCACCAGCTAAACTAATTTTTTGAATTTTGATAAAATAAAGGAATATAATTCATAATTAAAAAATTTTGAAACTTATGTAATGTTAAAAAGTTACGAATAAAGTTAAATTAAATATTTAAGGCAATGAAAATTAAAATTTTAATTTGATTCACAATTTAATAATTTTACACAACATTGTCGATTGAGTTTTAGCTCAGTTGGTATAAGCATTGTTACTAATGTAGGAGGACATGGGTTCAAGGCGTTGAAACGCATTTATCCTCCTATTTAAGAGTTGGGGAAGGGCTATTGGTAGTTCTAGACATTGTATCAAAAAAATCTTACACATCATTAATAAATAAAATAGAAATATCTTGTGTAACGAATCAAATAAACCTAATTTGCAAAGCATGAATAAGATCATATGCACAAATTGTGTTAACTAAGGGTTTTATTTTCTGTTTGAAATTTAGAATCAAGAGAGTATTCTTCTTTTCATCTTTTTATTTGGTGATACTATATACATAATAATGGGCGTTGAAACCACCAAATATAAATTCCTATGATAAAATAACAGTAATTAGTAGTATAGAGCAGTAGGGTCGAATCCAGAGAGACTGGCTATCTAATTTCGCCTTTTTCCGTGACCAAAACCACTATTGCGGTCACAGTCGTGCCCACGACAATAAAAATGGGGGTTTAAATTGAATAAGATAATAAAATAAGGAAATACGAAAAATAAAATTAAAACATATTCGAAAATGCAAAAATAAATTTAAGAAAATAAAATAAATTGATAAATAAAATATTTTTTAAGCTTAGTCTTAGCCTCCGTGTACTCCAATCTTGAATCGATCCTTAAAATAGATCTTCTCTTCCAAGTAATAAGCTAGTTATAGCGACCAAGAACGTCCCGACCGCCAACTTTTCCTTATGTATTGATCTCGGTATGACCTGCAAACTGACTCTTGCCAAATTTCTAACTGCGATACACGTGTTTACAATTTAAGATTTCGATAGCCTTGCGATCTAAAAAGCCCAACTCGAATCAACGGCCTCAATCATGTGGGTCATTTAAATCCGATCTCTATCTCCCTTGACGGAATCCAATTGGTTTTTTCCACCTAGACACGCCAATTTGTTCGCGGGAATTCAAACACAGCACGGCTGATTCGTCTTCCCTACTGTACGCCAAATAATTCCAACCCAACGTGCACTGTTTTAATCAAAACTGAATCAACTTTAAGGGACGAATTTGTACTATCACATATACTGGAGAGATAGAAAATACTACATTGAAAGGTTTTTTGAGCGGGTTCGTATCTCACGATTGTTTTGTTGGAGCAATTTCCGGGCTAAAGCTAAAAAAGGTTTAGTTAATCATGGAAAGAATCATGCTTGAAAGTAAATGGTTCAAGTGAAATTGTGGAAAGTAGAAAGCGAAAGGGCCTTGGAAGGTAATTAAACCAAAAAGTTGAAAGTAAAAGAAAAAGAATTGAAAATGGTAAAATGAAAAGTGACGCAGGTAATGAAAATAAAAAAAGAAAAGAATTTATTAAAGCCTAAAGCCAAGTGTGTGTAATTGGTTGTAGCCACTAGGTATTTATATACACTTTTAGTGCTAAAATTTAACTAGATTTTTCCTAAATATTATTACTAAATAATTCAAAATTTAAAAATCAAATTTAAACTAGAAATTAAACTTAAACTAATTATAGAGTTGTAACAACATCAAAAATCCTTCAATCTTTATCCAACCACTTTTTGAATCTTCAATTTTTCAATCAAGCCTTCCTCTTTGCTTTTTGTTCCAATTTAGCCCCTTTTTGTAAGAGTTTGAATTCAGCACACCAGCTTCATTCTTGATAAGAAAAATCTAAATTTAATAGCATTTTATTTTGATAATTAGTCAAAAATAAATATATTAAAAATACGAATTTATCTTACTAACAATTCCCCCTTACTTAGCCGATGCTTGTCTTCAAGCATGATATCCATTAAAAATAATTCGTCAATCCCTTTCAAAA
>JABEZY010259208.1:4469-22049 GCA_013467495.1 Gossypium gossypioides
ATTCATGCTCTCGGTGAGAAGAGCACATGAAGTACAACTTTTTGGACCTTGACAAATATGGGTGTTAAAAGTGTTATATAATTTGTTAAAGTACTTGGTGATAAGATGAATAAAGAACAATGATAACATCAATGAAGGTGGATATTTATAAGTATGAGCTCTAAATATAAAGATATGCTAATGATAAAATATTTGACACTAAATTACTAAAGAATATTTAAAAGTGAAATTAAAGAATAAAGATTTAAAGATTTTTCTTTTGATTTTTATGTTTGGATATTGTACTCTTAAGTCTTCAAGTATTTTTTATTTGAATTTATACCTTATAATTAATTTTTGAACGCTTGGAGCTGCTGGAGATTTTAGCCATTAGAATAATTAATCTCTAACATTTAATGAACTATGCAGGGTTAAGTCTCGATACTTGGAGGACAAATATAAAGACTTGGCTAAAAAATAACCGTTAGAAATCTTGAGGTCTCAAGACTTGACAAACAAATCTTGAGACTTGATGTCATACCCCAAGTTTGATGGATTCGAGAATAAGGCGTAGAATTGTGAAGCTATCTGCTTGGTGTAGTGTAATCTGCCAATTTTCAGTCCTCGGGTGGATTAGATTCTAGCGTAATGTATACGACGTAAAAGTGACCAAGGATTTTGTCTCAGGATATTCTAATTTTTAAGAAAAGATCAGGATAAGCGAAGAGTAAACCTGGTGAGACTTGTAACACTCTATACTCAGCCTGATAGTGTTACTCAGCCCGATCGCCGGGCCTGAATATAAAGATGCCATACCATCGTCTCACTACTTTTACACTACAATGTTCATTATTTTTAAGCCGACACATGTCATTCACGACATTCGCACTGGTTTTAAGACATACGCATTAGTCATCATTAAAACATGTTAAACATACTACATTCGATCTCTTAACATGAGTAAGACATGCGTTGGGTTCTCATAGCAACATTTCCAAGTTAATCACGTAGGTATTAATACTGACCTTAGGGTATCGATACCACATGGAAAATCGATACCAAACTTGCATTCTGTTTCTCGCCAAAATTTAAAACGTCAAAAATTATCGGTACCTTTCTTAAAGTATCGATAAATCTACCTCGAGTATTGATACTCAAGCCAGGGTATCGATACCAAATCTCTATTCTAACTTTCTACACGTTTTAAAGCATAGAGGTATCGTTTTTAAAAACCCGAATATTGATACCTCTGCCTCATAACATAAAAATACATTATACAAATGTATATATCCATTCCAAATATGTTTCTAACCACCATGCGTCAACTACTAAGACAAATAACCATCCAAACGACTTAATCAATAGTTCAAAATACCAATAGCGTGTCCGAGCAAGTATCATCATGCCATCACACATTCAAGCATTTACATAGCATTATCTAGTAGTCCATTTACATAGCATTTGTGTACTCATTCAAGCACATATCTCATATAACATATTCATTTAAGCATAAAACATGGTTCACACAGTCACATATAATATGATAGATTGACACTTGAGTTATGAAACATATTGTGAGCTCTACCATCACACATCGGATACACGGATCTCCAATAACCCCAAATGACTCATAGAGTCAAACATGTCCCAAAAGTGAAGCATATGGCTAACACTCTCTTTATTTCCCCTCACATGTCCTGTTGAATGGAGCTTAGCTTACATTCTCTTATCCCTCCAAACATGTCCCAGGGTCTCTACACTCAAAATCACTATACGTATATATGAGTACTCACAATCCTATGGCATGCCAACTATATCCAACAGTTTCAAGATCATAAGGCCAAAATATCTGAAAACAAGCACATATCACTTACCGGTTATTCATACACTATCACTGCATAATTGTATTTTTTTGTAAAACACTACACCGTCATATAACATATATTTATCATGTAACTATTTTCACTTTTCACAACAGTTACCATATCCATATATCACATGTTTGAGCATTTCATTACTATGCACAATTTCATAGTCATATAAGCATATAAATCACAAAATAAATATGGATGTAAGAAAGCTTACACTCGGAATTTAGAGTAGGGGTTTAGGCTACTACTAAATTCCCAAATAATATATGACTCGTGTCTACGAGAAATAATTCCAAACACTCAGCACTTTATGTTTTGGCTGAAAAGCTGAAAGCTCAACTAACTCTTCATTAACTTTTAGTAGGTTCTAATGAGTTCGAGACTTCACACACAACAATCATACAATGAACACAATCAAATAACAACCAAGGGCACACTTAAACCAACCAAAACACAAGCTTAAGCTAAGTTCTCATGTAACTCAAAACCATTAACATGACAAACTTTAAATTCAAATATCTCGATCTATACTCAGTCTTTTCACCTAAAACCAATTTCGTTCATCTTATAATTCACCTATGACTAGTTCCCAACCTTTAAACTACAATAAAATACTCAACTCCTAGTATCAACTTTTTTTGACATGTTTATGGCTACTTTTTGAAAATCCATTTAAAACTCAAGAATTCTTTAATGAAACTTCAAAGTAAGTTTAGAAACCTCTTAATCACATTAAAACTTATTGAAAGACACTCTAAAATCACTTTTAAACTCAAAAATCCCAAAATCCACCATTAACGACCCAATCTTCGGCTTTTATCTGAAACATGCAATTTAAGGGCTAATAGTTCTATTTTAAGGACTAGATATCATGAAAAACTCATAAGGAATCAAAACATTACCTTTGATTGATGAAAAATTAAACTTTTGCCGTAAACCCGAGAAAACCCAAAAGCTTGACAATGGTGAAATCAATGGAGTTTTGGGTGTTTTAAAGAGATTCTATGGATGTTTAAGGCTTGGGTGTTGAGAGAAATGAAAAGCTTATATTTTGAAAATCAAAGTCGAGCGGTTTAATATTGGGAGAACAAGGGACGATAGTAAGAGAGAGGAGAGGAACAAATAAAGGTGAATCTGCTATTGGGGTAAGGAATAGGTTGAAAATTTATAATCTGGGATAATTGCCTCTTAAAAATTCCCAGCTTTGCCATTTTTTCAAATTAGTCCCTAAACCTAAATTAAAAGACTTTTAAAACTTATTTTTGAAAATTGATTCAACTGCTAAGATGCCATAGTCGAATATGATTACGGTTTACCATGCTACGCACTTTCGAGCACTCTAGAGCTAAAGTTCCTAAAATACCCTTAAAACTTTTAGGCCCTATTTTGGGGTGTTATAGGAGTTACCGGGTGAAAAGATCTACGCGTATCATACTTTTGGTGAAAACTCTCACCAGGCTTACTATTTGCTTATCATGATATTTTCTTAAACATTAGAATATATTAAGATAAAATCCTTAATCACTTTTATGATGTATACATTACGCCAGACTCTAATCTACTCGGGGACTGAAAATTGGTAGATTACACTACACCAAGTAGATAAATTTACAATTCTATGCCTTATTCTCGGATTTGTCAGACTTGAGGTGTGGCAACTCTCCCCCTTAACAAAATTTTTTCCTCAAAATTTTTCCAACTTGGAAGAATTCCACTACAACGGCGTATAACTATCTGTTCCCGCTAGGCACATAACATTAATTAGCGGATTGATTCTTATACTCACAGTAACTTCTTTTCAGAGACATACACTTTGGAGATTCCCCTATTGGTAGAATGCCATCAAACTTCTTAAACTAGCAAATTCAGAACTTGGCGGCCACTCTCGTAATTTCAAGCATTATATAACTTACGCTTTGACAGATGTCAAATTTATATTAGGGAACCTGAACTGTTACCATGAATTAAACTTCTTGCACACTTTTATTTCTCTATAAAACTGAAACTTAACACTTCTTTCAAAACACTTTGCTGAATCAATCAGAACTCTAATTTATTTTTTGCTTAAACTTTTTGCTCTCATCGTCTTCAGTTCTCATCTTGCTCAAATGTAATCTTTTCTATTTCATTCACTCAAAATAGTTAGAACAACTACCAGAGGGAGGGGCCGAGGCCAAGTTAACTAAAACGTCAACCCCAAAAGTCCAGACTCATTTGGTCCCCAAGGTCTCGGTGATACTCCACTGCATGTGAAGACTCCTATGAACGAATATAGTACCACCCAAGATGAAATACACAAATACTTAGGAACTCGGGGTATTTTCTACTCAAACTTTGTTTACGATTTCAGACGGCCACAGAGGTGTTGCCTAAGCGATAATAACCTATGCTTTGTCCTTCTTTTAATATTATTGGAGGCTGGCTTTCATCTACCACTTCATCCTTTCTCTTGTGCAGTGTTGAATGAATATGGCATCGCACTTGGACAACTATTAGCCTTGTCATGGTGGACCTTAATGGCTTACTTCATAGATTGCTACATGCATAATGAGCCTCCACTGCTGGGCGTATTCCAAAAGTTTTACCAATTGAAGATAAAAAGGCAAGGGACTTCTACTAGAAATGCTCATTTCTGTGTAAGACCACGTTACGAGCCTATAATTCAGATAAATATTTTAAACCTGTATTTAAGGAAGGATAAATTTATAAGATTCATTTGCAAACACGAGAATGGATTTGGCTTTCCCACTCATTGGTCCCTTCCTTAAGAAAGTGTTTGTGCACATTGCCAACTAGTGGATTCTCAAGTTGCCTAGAAGCAGTACAAACAACTGAGAAGAGGGCGTGTGCTCGAACTAGTGGAAGTATGGACTTTAGAGTTAGCTCCTCCTAGAAACCAGTGACCTTCACAGTGCTAAGGTTTCGAGTTTGGAGGAGGCAGTGAAAACTAGCAAATAGATTTTAGCCCAAGTACGTAGAACCAATCAAATTTATAAAACAAGATCAAGCAACTAGACTCCCGTGCTTTGGCCTGGGAGGCTAAGTACAAAGATATAAAAACTACGTGTACTCACTTAGAAAATGAGATTAGATCACTGAAGGAGAGAGAATCCTCTCTAAAGGAGCAACTTAGGGATTAGGAGCAATGCCACAAGGTTGAGTTGTATGGTCTATGGCAATCCAGTGAGGGAGATTTTAGAAAATGTCAGGAAGAGACCACAAAAGACTTGACTAAGGCCCTGCCCGAGTTAAGGTCTAACCTAGTACTTCATACACAAGTGGCTGCTAGTCCACTGGATCTAAGTTAGGTAGATTTCAATTTCCTTCAAGACATTTCTACTTAATCTCTAACTTTTAATATTTATCACCACGAGAGAAAATATTGGGAAAACTTATAAAGGAAGTGGAAACTGTAACACTTTAGATCTAGTGGGTTCAAAATTTTAGCGTATAGTTGTAAAAAGTCTATCTAGCGTAGTGTTGTCCACCCAAATGATTATTTTTGCAGATATGTGTGGGTGTATAGTAGCCGCCATAAGAGTAAGTAAGAATTTGATTTTATGATATTCTACCATGTATCAAGGAGAAGTTTGTGTGAAAAGATTAAGAGTAAGTATAGAAAGAGTATTCACCAAAAGTATAGTACGCTTGATTTGTTTGGAATATTATGTTGGTTAGATTTTAAGTAACATGGTTAGAAATCAACTAAATATTCAAGTTGGATAATTGTGATCTAAGGTATTTAATAATATTTCTCTCGAAAACTGTAGGCCATTAAGAATGCAAGTTCTGAAACGTATGACACTAGTTAAATTCCACTAAGTAAGTTGAGCTATATTTATATGTGGGAGATGAGTTCTGAAAGAGTTTTTCTTTCTTCTTCCTCTTCCTTAAGTGGTATTTATTGACACTTTCCTTAAGTGTGAATGTATCTTACATCAATTATTTGGAAGCTATGGTTCTTTGATGATCATGGTTCTTTCGCATCAGGGTAAGTATTTCAGTTTTGCATGTCAAGTTTTGAATGAGTAAATTTGTATATGATAATTGAAAAGTGAGAATGTAAGTATAAAGTTTCTACATGGGATTGTCAGCGATTGAAATGATAAGTGATTTGTATGTACAAGATTAGTAATGGTGAAATTATGTTTCTAAGTAGTGGTTGCTGTTGGTTTGAGATGGATATTTGGATCTGGAGCTTTGAATTGCAGTAGGTGAGAACCAGGTGAGTCTCTACTCTGAATCTTGCATATATACTGCTCATACTGAAGTATATCTATTTGAAAGTGATCAAATTAGAATATGAAAATCTTGGATAGTATAGTTTGAATATCATACTTATACAACTATAGGAATAAAGTTATGATCAAATTAAGATATAAGTTAGTTTGCTTGAATATAAGTTCTGTGGGATGTATGAAAAGTGTTATGAAATTATGAAATATAGGGTCTTAGATGTGTCTGGTTCGTAGAGTTTGTAAAGTGAGTCGAGTCACTGCGGTGGTAAATAAGTAAGTCCATCAGGACTATAAACACGAACTTGGATATGAAACTTTGAAGGAAAAATTCCATGACCATGACATACTCTAAAAAAGAAATGTTGAATGATAGTTTATCTAATGGTGTTCTCTATGTGTCCTAAGGTGATGGGCAAATCCATATCACAAACATAATAGTTTTGGGATGCTTATGAGCATCTTGTCAGCCTTCGTGGCGTACTTTGTATGAATCGCCTTTGTGGCGTACTTTGTATGGGTCGCCTTTGTGGTGTACTTTGACTAGATTGCCTTTGTGACATACTCTATAGTAAGGAATTATGGCGCGTTTAGTATATGAATTGTTAGCCTATGATGTGTTCTATGAAGCATACCAGGACATTAAACAAGAGCTTTTGTATGATTGACTGTATGGCGTGCTCCGTTAGGTCTACGTGGCATAAACTATCAGGAATGTCTGGTAAGGGTTGAATTTGATTGTCTATCTCTATTGTAAAATATGAATAAAGTATTTTAGTTCTGTATTAAGTAAGGTGACTGCCTCCAGACGTACTAACGTCTAGAGTGTGAACACTATAACAAAAGATAGGAATTTGAGGTAGTGTCTGCAAGTATACGGGTTAGGTTGTAATATAGTTACAACGAAGTAGGTAAGTACTTTGAGGACTGTACTAAATGGAGGCGGGTACTAAATTAACTTTAATCTAAGTGCAAATGAATCTAATTATTACTTTAAATAAATTATGTTAGAATAAACATAAATAAGAGAAATTATCTATGAAGCTAAGAAAAGAAATAACATGCATAAAATAATAACAATGGAAACCCTAATATCTAAACTCAATCAAATCTAAGCATGGGTGATTGGTTCGCTTTGGTGACCATAACTAATCCCTATTTTGGGTTTCTACTCAATCAACTAGTCATTACCCTAGCAAGATCTCTCGATCTTCCACCAAACTAATGAGTTAACAAGAACTACTTATCTCTCGACCTCGCAGCCTAGACCAATTTAGGGATACGAGATTCACGGATAGGCCATACCAATTTTGGGTTAATTCCCACCTGAATGACATCCTAGGGTCGTCAATCTTAGGGTTTAAGTTCTTCTCCAAATAGCTAATCTATTGAGAAAACCTTATATAACAATTAATTAATCACACCTCCACTCGCTAAGCCCCCATAAGAAGGTTAGTTCATCATGGAAGCCATAAACATAATAAACTTGATAAATGATATAAACATAATAAACAATTCAAGAATAAGGTTTAAGAGAATCTTTATTATATTGATTGAATTGAAGTGCAGAAATCCACAAGAGTTGGTTGAATCCACAAATTAGATTCTCCGTTTAACACGAACAAACTAAATGAAAATAAAATTAAAGCCTAAAAGAAACTGAAAATTGAAAACTAAATTACAAGAAAAATTCTAAACTATGAAAGTTGTCCTTAAACAAGTGTTAAATGAGCCTATTTCTAGAGTTAGGGTTGGCCGTCGTCCTTAGCCCTAGGTTGGCTAACGTTTTCATGTTAATTTTCATTGTGCAGACCAAAACGCCCCTCGCTTGTAATTCTTCTCGTATACCCAGTGCCTGTGTCACAACATCGAAGGCAGTTTTCTTTGGCTCAGGATCAGCTTTAGGGGTTTGTCGCGATATCCTCTGGTTGTGTTGCAACACCAAAGGCAATATTGATATTCTTGTATTCTGCTCCCTATGTTGAAACATTGGACTTCCCGTGTTGCAACGTGACGACCAGTGTTGAGCTCTTGTACCTTTGAATGGTGTCTTGCACACTCACTAAGTACGTTAGCTCCCCCTTAGTCCTTATTTGGCCCCTAAGGTCATAAAATGACTCAATTTACACTTTTTATTGAACAAAAACAAAAATATAAAAACTTAATAAAACATAATGGAATTGCTTGTATTCGACCTCCTTAAGTGTGAAAACTAGTTTAATTTGCTACACCAAATTACGATAGATCAAACTCCCCCACACTTAAAAATTGCTTATCCTCAAGAAAGGAAAACTAAAAATGAAATAAAAGATGACCTTTGAGGAAGTATGATACACAGATTGGTTTTGTAGTACATAATTAAGCATATTCATGTCTACACATAATTTTGACATGATATATATAAATGACTTACCACTTTCAATATCAAACACCCAAGTTCAGTATATTACAAAGTATATAAATAATAAGGTCCTCAAATATAGGGATCCATCAATAAATCATATAAGTAATTTGATTATTCTAGCATAATACAAATAGTTGTTATTGTAATTACCTAATATGACATCAATTCATGAGTAGTTTACCTAGGTCACATAGGGTTTTTTTACTTGTAACATTTTGAGGCTTGGGATAGGTATGGAAATAGAAAATAAGAAGCACCAAAATGGTTTCAAGCACGAAAGCAGTTTGGCATATTGTATTATTCCCTATTTTCCCCCTTAATAACCCTTACCCACTCACCGTCTTATTTCTCCTTCTCTCACATTCCTTATTTCTCCACATAGGAAGTTACAGTATAATAAAGCAACTACAGCTAGCTCACAATTTTTTGTGCACTATTGACTGGGTTTTTCTATTTTTGTGACTTTGTTACCTTTGATCTTTTTCAATACATCTCACTCACAATGCTTTTGTTTTTCACGTACTTTTTTTTACTCGTTTTCCTTTCTGAACTTCTTTTGTTTTGCACATGATGGTTATCCTATAATCACTATATCACATTGTTTCTTCCTATTTCACTTTAATTTTTAAAAATTCGCAATGATGCCTCTACTTAACCCTTAATACGTATGGCTAGACGTTTAAAATCGTGCAATTCAGGGCCAAAGAAAAAGGGTAAGTGCAAATTATTATGGATCGGGTTTTGTATAAAGGTTCATCAAGAAGTGTTTTTTGGATCAAAATATGTACTAAGGATTGATAAACAGGGTTAGCTTTTTGGCTATGGGTACCAAACAATGTCTTAGGTCATTCCTAGGTAACTCAATATTCACAATTTCAACTATTTATCATACATACTAGCATACTCGTTTCCCTATATTTTTATATCATTTGGTATATTCAATTACTCAATACATATTTATAGTGTAAGAACTTAGTAGTCTAATAACTGAAAATTTAAAATCATCCACTATCATGTCAAATTTATAGTAAACACAATCAACCTATGTACATGCTCCTTATCAATCACTGGTGTCTCTACAAGCTGAAGCACACTTTGAAAATAAAAATTAAAAGAAAAGCATAAAAATCAAAAAAAAAATTTCCTATGTTACCCCCACACTTTAGATAGCACATTATCCTTAAAGTGCAACCCTGAATGAATAACGAAAGAAGTTACTCGATTGATCATGATATTATTGTAATCTAATGGTGGGTGCTCCCTTCTTTTTCTTTATTGAAAGCTCAAAATTGTTGTGCCTTTTTCATGTGGGGTTCCCACACACAAAACTTGAAACAGAAAAGAAAACAAATATAAAAAAATCTACTATTAAACCTATTAAAAATGTAACCTCCAAAACCAGCCCAATCATTATGTTCAAATTTGGAAAGCTAAATTGGGAGCTGAATGGCCCAAAAAAATATTCATAATTTTCAAACATACTTTTTAAACCATTTGTGTGACTCATTCAAAACTAGTGAAATTGAATATTTAATTTAATCTCACAGAAATATGAAAATTATAAAAATTGATGGTTTCAGTATTTTATTTGTAAAATATTGATTGCTATTCAAAACTTTCATAATTTCAATCACATTTCAAAATTGTTTATCTTTTTTTTCAAAACCTGAGAACTTGGTTATTTGTCACTATTTGGGAAAAACATGTTAACTTCAGGAATCAAATGTCTTTAGAAATCTCCTTTGTAAACATTAGCAAATTTGAAAACTAAGTCTAACTTTATTTAAAATCGTTTCTCAGAATTGCAGCAAAAAAAAAAAAAGTGACATTGATAGATTACTATAAAAATCGCAACGGAATTTTTTTTCTAAAACCATATCTTATCAAAAATCAATATTTCATGTCAATTCGATAAAACATTAATAAACGATCTAAAACCTAAAAATTTAAGTCATATTTTTGAATGAAACTTATTTTCTTTGTCACAACGGAAAAGAGAGGTTTTGTCAAGTTTTATTAAAAACCAAGTTTCATGTATAATCTTATCAAAAAATAATTTATACAGTTTTTAAAACTTAATGTCATGCAATCAAGTCATGCAAAACAAAATAAAATCCCCAAAATAATGTCCCATGCCACAGTCCATAAATAAACTTATTACAGTCTCAAATAAGTATTAAACTTAATTTAAAATACTTATGTATGAAAACATCCGAGAAACTCCTTCAATAGTCGTATCCAAGTCCTAACCTCGTGGGCTATCTAAAAAGTAGGAAAATTTAAAGGGATGAGCTTTTAAAGTCCATTGTGAATTCAACATAAAAGAGAATAGTATTTAAGCCATACATTTCATGAATATAGAAACACTTATATTCAACATCATCTTACATATATCAAGGTGCATAAGATTGTCAATGTAGAGCTTTTTTAGAACTTAATGCAAAATTTTCAAAAACATTTCTACCCATCTCCATTACACACCAATAAAGAGTTCCCTAGAACTTGTCCATCCAATAACACACCACATTGTGGCCAAGCCACTCAATATTGCAGTCAAGCTGCATCGTTGTGGTCAAGCCACTCAATAACATTGTGGACAAGCCACTCAATAGCGTTGTGGCCAAGCCGCTGAATAACGTTGGGGGTTAAGCCACTCAATATTGCAGTAAGAATGCCAATCTTTAGTGATGGGACAAAAAGATAGATCTGCCACTTGCTCTGATTTAAAAGATGATTTATTAAAGAAATACAATTATTAGTCTTGCCAATGAATTCAATCTGTAACTCTTAAGAGTTTGAGTAGAGAACTTACTATTGTTTCCTTTTTATGAAGAAATTTGATTGATTTCTTATTGGTGTAGAGAATCCGAATAATCAAATCAACCCTTCAAAAGTAATCACCTAAAAATCTACCCCTATACATGGTTGGTTATAAGTAATGGAGAAATTGATATGGGTTTTTCCCCATAGATACTTACGTTTGGAGAGATCAACAATCGCCGAAATAATCGTTCGATAGAGGAGATTTATCTAATGAGGAGTTCAACATCCAAATGAAAGAAAAGAAAAGAAAAGATTAAACCATAGAAATAATGAATGAACTTATGAGAGGAGGATTAGTAGATCATTTATCACTAAATAAGTGAAGAGAAAATGAAAATAGGTGAAAGAGGGTTACTAAGGGCGATGGTGTTACGGCGGTGCTACGACAGCGGTACGACGGTGGTGCGATGGTGGTGAAGTGGTGGTTTGGTGATGGAGAATATTATCAAGTGGTGGTGAAAAGAATAGAAATCACTGGTGCAAAGAAGGAGGTTTAGAGGCTTGAATAAAATAAAAAGTGCAAAAGGGAGGAGAAAGGAAGAGGAACAACCAAAAATTGGAGGTAGAGAAAACAAAAATGAAAGAAAAAGTGAATGGTAGCTAACTTAGGTGGGATGGACAGTTAAAACTTGCTAAATGGGAGGAAATGGGAGCTTTGGGGGACAATGACATGAAAAGTGGATCATGGGGAACATGTGGAGTGAAAAGGGGGTTTATGGGGGAAAGTTGACTAGTTACAAGAGGAAAGAATCTTCCCTTGCATGATAACTAGGGGTGGAAGGCAATAGAAACTTTGACTAAGGTTTTATGAGCCAAAAATTATATAAAAATCATGAGGAGGTGGGGAATTGAACATAGGAATTTTAGGAAACAAATTAAACTCTTAACCACTAAGCTCACTCACTTGCTTATTAACACTCCTACATCATTTATTTAAAAAGCATGGTGTGACGTTTACTAAGGTTTGAAGCAAAATTGCACCAAATAGAAAATAATGTGAGGGATGGGATTCCAACTCAGATCATCAAGGAAAACTACACCACCACTTAATCACTAGACTTAATACTTATATATTATCAAATGTGCAAAGGTCATTTTAAAACGAATTCAGGCGTGACCACTCTCGGTTCATTAACCCAACTTCTACTAACCCAATTTTTCGGATGTGACAAAAAATTATCCAAATTTAATTGCAATCCTAAAAAGTAAAATTAAAAGTTTTTAGTTCAATCATCCTCCTAAAAATCCATCTCATTTCTTTCCTCTTCTCCTTCTTTATCCTCACTATCCTCGCTCCCTTGCGAATCTGCTTCATGATCAATATGCATCGGGCGAAACATGTCCGACGGATAGTTTAGTACTCTCATATTGTTTTGCCATGCAAATTCTTGAAGAACTGGGATCATCTCTTGCATCCATCTTATTATCCAGTCTATTTTTGGACTGTTGCTCTTGCCAATTTCTTGTTGAGAAGCTGGGACGTCCATATTTTCTTTTCTCCTCTGGTTCCAATCTTTGATTTGTTTCTGATTCAGCTGTACGTACTGTGTGTACATAGAGTCTCCTATTAAGCCCTTTTTCGGTCATATGAACTACTTCTTCTCTTCCATAGGAACTCTAGCTTTTTTACATAATACTGTCTCAAGATGAGGGTAAAAGACTTTGACCTTTTGGCCGTTAATGCATCGTTTCATGTTCTGATGGATCTATTTTCCAATGTGTATTTTTTTCTCTAATATTCCATGTAAAAAAATAGCTCAGAAGGTATTGACATTAGAAACATTCAGAGCTACTGTAATTCTGGTGCAAATAAATTGCATCCATATTTTAGCTATCGTGAACATAATTGCTTGATTAAAGTTGGTTGGAAGTCCAGTATCCGGTTAGTACTTCCACTCACCCTTATTTTTAGTTAAATATTTTACGATTCTATCCATGTCAATTTCTTTAAAATTTATCAAATCACTATTTATCAATAAATTAGTTTCATAATACGGAGCATCATAAAATTCACAAATTGCGCTTAGGGTGAATGTCATATCTTTACCTCTTACTATTACCGTTTCCCATATGGCATCATATGATCTTCGAGTTTCCTCGTCCCTAAGTGCAACATAGAATTACAACATTCTCTTTCGGAGTTACGCAAAAATGCTCCCACCTATGGTACCTGACTAAGGACTAAATATCTTTACAAAGAACCATCGATGGTTCAAATCCCCATTCCTGAATGAATTTTTTTCCTTGTAGCTCAAGAAAATATTTCTTGGAATTAGGATTTTAGAATTTTCGGGGGCGTGAAACCAACGGTATCTCTTGTACATTAGTTTTTTTGTTTTCCTAGGTGGCATTTTCAATGTGTTTATAACTAGACTAACTAAGTAAAATCAAACAATATTTAATAAAACAATAGAAACAACAATAGGAACCCTTAACCTCAAGTGATTGCTTTGAATTCCCCTAAGAGCTTTGTTTTGATTGCTTTTCAATGCTCTATACCTTTAGTTCCTGCACCAAGTGGAATAAAAAAAATTGTTGCAATAGAATAAAGAAAATGCGATTTCGGGGTTTAAAAACTTTGAGATTTTTAAGAAGTTTAGAGAGGATTTTGAAGTTAGAGGAGGTCTACGATGTATGTAGATTTGTTTTTAGGGGTAAAGTTAAGGATATTTTAAAGTTAAAACTTGGTTAAATTAGGTTTAATGTCGTTGGGTTGTGTGACGGATCGGGTCGACCCTGTAAAAAACTACAAAGATGTAACGACAAATGGTGTCGAGATGTGATATCTCTGAAAGGATAAAATTGTTGTGACATTGAGGTTTCATGTCGCGACACACTTTGAAATTTTTTATTCTAGGGTGTACTGACTTATATGTCGCGACATAGAGGTGTTGTGTCTCGACATTGAGATGGATTTCTCAATTTCATGAGTCTGGGAGCGGTGTCACGACATGGAGGTTCCATGTTGCGACACTGACTCTGTTTCGACCCTTATGCTTAAATTTCAAAGTGCTCAGTTCACTACATAATTAGTGTAAACAAAATTAAATCCTACACTATGCATAATGATACATAATATACATAAAATTTAATTCAGTTCTAAAATCATTAAGTTTTGCTTCCAGATTCATTCGTCAGCTCTATTGATGTACATGTGGATGCTCTTCCAGTTTCGTTTCTATTCCAACATTCGTTGTGCCACTCTGGCTTCCTCCTGTTGTGCAGTTCTTTTAATTTACTCTTTTGTCCTGTACTAATAATAGAAAACTCCTTTTTTGGCTCAAGATAGTTAGGTTTTTGTATAGATATTTCATAACATTGCTTTCTTAACTTTTTCCTATCTACCTCATGTTGTTGGTGACCACATATAAAAATTTCTATCTCACCATTGATCCTCATGGTTAACTCATTATTTTTAAAGTCAATGGTGGACCTTGACATTGATAAAAATGGTCTACCCAACAGAATGGATATTTCACGGTCCTTTTCAAAATCTAAAACAATGAAATCGACCAGGATGATGAAGTTACAGATCTTAACCAACACATCTTCAAGTACTCCCTTCGATTGTGCTAAAGAATTGTTGGCTAATTTTAGTGTTATCTGTATATTTTTAAGTTCCCCTAACTTGAGCTTTCATATATTAATTAGGGCATTAAGTTGATACTATCTCCTAAATCACATAGAGCTTTAGTAAAGTGAATGTCCCTTATCTCTAAAGGAATTGTAAAACTCTCTGGATCTTTTAGTTTTGGGGGAATTTTTTTAGATACTATCGCACCACAAGATGCGTCTATGTTAACCTGTTCTCTTATTTTAATTTTCCTATGCTTAGACATAATTTCTTTTAAATACTTAGCGTATTTAGGAACTTTTTGAGTCAGTAAAATTAAGGAAAAATTAACATTCAGAGATTTGAATAAGTTTAGAAAACTTACAAACTTTGCTTCATCTTGTTTCCTCTTATCTTCTAATCGTAAGGGGAAGGGTACCTTGGTTAGTGTGTGTTTTCTGGTTGGCTTAGCTATTGGCATAGCTACCTTCTCTGGTTTAGATTCATTATCAGCTTCTTAAGGGTCCTCTTGAAGATCTTCGGCATCCTTTTTATTTTCCTCTTGAGTCGGGGCCTCTAGGCTACTTAGTACTTTACCCAAATGGAGTGCAATTTCTTTTACTTGCTCCTTCCCTCCCTTTGAGGATTATTCTCTATGTTACTTGGGATTTTGGTGCCAATTTTCCTTTTGATGTCTTCAATCATGCTCATCAATTGGCTCATTTTGTAACCTCTTAAACCTGACCTAGACACTATGGTTGAATCTCGAAGATCACATTGGCTATGATTATGGACGAAAAACATTTAGCTTTTTTCTTTCAAATATCATTATCTCTTTTATTTAAAATCAGCGTGTTGATTTGCTTGAGAAAACCAAAGTAATGTCTTTGAATTTCTTTGGAAAGAAATTATCAGAAACTAAATAGCTTTGAAAAGTTGAAGAAAACATTTTACTTTGAAAATGTTGCAACGAAAAATTTACTAAATCTTATTTGTTGATTAAAAATCATAATTTGCTACATTTCATAAATTAAGGATAAGTGAATAAATAGATATAAGTTTCGTAAAAATATTTTCTTGAGTTTGAAATAAAATCATTGGGTTAAAAAATCCGTAAACATCAGCACTTATACATGGTCATAAGTAGTGGAGAAATTGATATGGGTTTTCCCATAGATACTTATGTTACTAATATTAGAACATAGAAATGATCTATGAAATTAAGAGAGGAGGATTAGTAGTTTAATTATCACTAAGGAAATGATCTATGGCAACCTGGTGTGGACAACAAGGGGTGTTTGACCAACCCTTTTAAATGTTAAAAATTCTAAAAAAAATATGTGGGTAAGGGGAATTTAACTTAAGATTTCTGGGAATTTAATTAGACCTTTTACCACTAGGCTACTTAACTTGCACATAAATTGACAAAATAAAAATAAAAATGTAGGGTGCGACAACTCTACCCTTCTTAAAATAAATTTTGTCCTCAAAATTTACCTTATCAGAACATATGAGGATATTGTCGTCGTATCGTGTCCTCAGGTTCCCAAGTACCTTCCTTTGTCCCATGATTTTTGTAACATCCCAAAAATTAGGGGTTAGTAGGATCGGGTTTGTAAATCGGGAGAGAGTTGTCATGCCTTAATTTTTGAAATTATCTATGATTTTTAGGAAATAAATGAGGCATTGGTTTGTTGGTTAAGTGTTAGTGAAATGTTCCTTAAAACACAAGTTCAAATCCCTTCTGTCTCACCATTTTTATTATTTTGCAAATTTAACCTTAAACCCTAGTTTGTGACATGCCTTTTAAAAAAAAAAATTTCAAAATTATATCAAGAACGAGTTATTGTTTTAATTGTTAAATATTAGTGCATTTATCCTTGAGGTCCTAACTTCAATTCCATTCACATGCAAATAATTTAATTTTTTTGACGAAAACCCATTGTTTTAAAAGATTTTGGGAGTCGCCGAACCAGGTATGTTTCGAGCCTTAAATGATTGACATGTTGGAAAAATTGCTAGTTTGATAGTATAAATGTTTGATTGAGTTTGTAATTACATATTTGAGTTATGAGATATGAGAATGTTTGACTAAATGATATAATGTGTTGAGATATTAAGCTTATGTATGATTTAAACACATGAAATATTTGTTATAATGTGTACTTAAAAGACTGTTATTTATGCACAATGAAAATCTGTAAAGTATGTGAAATTGAACGATATTGATTGACACCAACACAATGGTAATTTGAAAGTTTGGAACTCTATTCCATTTACTGAAAGTATGTGATTATTGAGGACATGCTAAGCATGTCAAATGAATATGAAAAGTATTGAGATATGATTATGTATGAGATCGTGTGACATATTGCATATGCATTACGATGAGATCTTATGGTTGACGGAGGAGTTCCGTGGAGTACTGATGGCATATTAAGTCTGCATTATTTGTAGTCAATGCACTGCACCTGGAGTACCGTGGGGAATGGCGATTTATCGCATATTTACTAGTAGATTGTCTGTAATTTTTACTGGCAGAACCTTCTGCATATTGTTATCGATGGTTTTAACCACAACGGGCTTAAGTCCATAAATTTTTTGGAGTTTGGATGACAAGTTCTAGGGAACTCGTGGTGTGTAGCAAATGGTATGGGTAGGAACCTTTTTGCATTGCATCATGTGCATGACATATTCGAATGTTATTGATTTATG
>JABEZY010259218.1:0-26552 GCA_013467495.1 Gossypium gossypioides
ACGATGAACACTTCAGAGTGGTTCTACAGATTCTGCGAGAAAAACAACTGTACGCCAAGTTTAGTAAATATGAGTTCTGGTTGTATGAAGTAACGTTTCTGGGACATGTGGTTTTTGCTGAGGAGATTAGAGTTGATCCATGGAAGATTGAGGTTGTCTTGGATTAGAAGTAGCCTAAAATTGTATCTGAGATCTATAATTTTTTGGAACTGACAAGGTATTATCGGCGTATTGTGGATGGGTCTTCTCTGATTGCTGCACCCTTGACTAAGCTGTTACATAAGGGTGTGCCGTTTAACTGGACTAATTCGCAGCAAGAAAGCTTTGAGAAGCTCAAGACTGTACTGACTGAGGCCCTTGTTTTAATACAGCCAAAGTCTGGAAAGGAGTTTACTATTTACAGCGACGCATCACATGTTGGTTTAAGATGTGTGTTGATGCAAGAGGGTAAGGTGGTAGCGTACGTGTCTCGTCATCTTAAGACTCATGAGGTGAATTATCCAACGCATGACTTGGAGTTGGCCGCAGTGGTATTCGCACTGAAAATCTGGAGGCATTACTTGTATGGTAAGAAGTGTATCATTTACACTGATCACAAGAGCCTCAAGTACCTTCTCACTCAGAAGGAGCTGAATCTTAGGCAGCGTAGATGGATTGAGTTGGTTAAGGACTATGACTGTACTATTGAATACCACCCTGGTAAAGTTAATGTGGTGGTCGACGCATTGAGCCGTAAAGCTAAGACTGACCTGAGGGAGATGTTTGCTCGCCTCAGTTTATTTGATGATGGTAGTCTGTTGGCCGAATGTCAAGTTAAATTGATGTGGATAGAGAAAATTAAGGGTAAATAGATAGAGGATGAGTCGTTGGGTCTTCATTTCAGACAGGTTGAGAGTGGGAATACCAAGGATTTTGGACTGAATAGTGAAGAGGTGCTCTGTTTCCGTGGGAGAATCTATGTACCGAAAGATACTGAATTGAGGTAGTCTATTCTAAAAGAGGTACATAGTAGCCCTTATGCTATGTATCTGGGCAGAAATAAGATGTACCATGACCTTCGTGAGTTATACTTGTGGCCAGATCTTAAGCGACAGGTTACTAAATTTGTGGCTAAGTGTCTAAAATAGTGAGACTGCATGGGGTACCAGTTTCAATAATATCTGGTAGGGATCATCGCTTCACGTCTTAATTTTAGAAGAAGCTACATGAAGCTTTAGGTACAAGATTGGACTTCAGTACTGTGTTCCATCCTCAGACTGACGGTCAGTCAGAGAGGACGATTCAGATACTGGAGGATATGTTGAAAAGTTGTGTGATTGACTTCCGAGGCAGTTAGAAGAATTACCTGCCGCTAGCAGAATTTGTGTATAACAATAGCTATCAGTCTAGTATTCAGATGGCACCCTACGAGGCATTATATAGTCGAGGTGTCGTACACCTTTATGTTGGACTGAGTTGGGTGTGCGACGTGTTATAGGCCCTGAATTAGTTTCTGATATCGAGGGTAAAGTGAGGTTGATTCGAGACCAACCGAAAGCGGCATCTGATAGGCAGAAGTCCTATGCTGACCTGAAGCGTCGAGAGATTGAGCATTTGGTGGGGGACTTCATTTTTCTTAAGGTCTCGCCGTGGAAGAAGGTACTAAGATTTGGTCGCAAGGGCAAGTTGAGCCCTAGATTTATTGGACCTTATCGTGTGCTTAAGCGAGTAGGACCAGTTGCTTACCAGTTGGAGTTACCTCCGAAATTGGATCGAATTCATGACTTGCTCCACGTCTCTATGTTGAGGAGCTACCGCTCTAATCCCACGCATATTGTTCCTATTGAGGAGATCGAGGTTACGCCAGATCTGACCTTTGAGGAGGAGCCAGTTCAGATATTGGAGCGAGATGTAAAGGTTCTAAGAAGAAAATCCATCCCACTGGTTAAGGTTCTTTGGCATAACCATAGCACTAAGGAGGCCACGTGGGAGCCTGAGGATGCGATGCATTAGTAGTATCCTCATCTGTTCTGATCAGGTAAAATTTCAATGTGAAAATTTTTTTTTAGGGAGTAGAGTTGTAAAGCCCTAAAAATCTCTTATATATTTAATTTTGTGTGTTTGTGGCACAAATATCTGTCTGCTTTAGTGGTTAAGTGTTCTGAGAAGTGTCTAAGAGGTCCCAAGTTCAAGCTTTAGCTTGGGCAAATTTTTGTTTTTAAATGAATAAACGTTTATCTCTAGTTAGTAGGCTTTTAAATAAATGTTGGTAAAATATGATTGAATGGGCCTGCTGGTCTGGTGGTTAAGTTGAGTGATAAGTTGTTGGAGGTCTGGAGTTCGAGTCCCTGCATGGGCAAAGGGGATAATTTTTGCTCTTTGTTTCGACAAGAGGTTGTTTTAATTGGGTTTCTAAGTAGTAGTGGCATGTTGAGGGAGTGTTGGAGTGATTTTAGGAGAAAAATGTGGGATTGTGGAGTTATCCCGATTTGGTGGACTTAAGATTTTGGCTCTCTCCTCTCACTCTTCCAATTTCGGTCATTTTGGCATAGTTTTTTTTCCTTTTTTCCGAAATTTTGTTGTCGCCCTCTCCTTCCTTGCCCTCTGCCGAATTTTGATTCTTTTTTTTCTCCCTTTCTAACATTTTTCTTCATCCTTGCTGCCTTTTCTTCCTTTTACTTGTGCTGCCGAATTGTCCCCTTGAAATTTCTCACCTTTGTGTATCCTTTCCGTTCATTCAATCAAGGAGTTGCGTTCCTTCTTCGCTGATTACACGTTGGTAGGTAAAGAGTAAGTTATGTGTGAGTTGGGGTAGTCGTTGCTTGGTGTAAAATCGTTTCATTTCATTTTCTTTTCTTTCCGTTAGTGATTACGTACTGTTGATAGCAGCAAATCGAGAGAATCGAGACTTTTCTCATACTACTTCGTGAGCAAATCGAGTTTGAAGCGTTAGGGATAAGTTCCAATTGCTCTTTAATTGAGTAAGTTGTTGGGTTGGTTTTAATTCTGCCATTAAAGTGATGTTGATCAATTTTAGGTTCAGGATTGCTCGAAAGTGTTTTTAAGTGACAAACAAACAAGGGGTGTAAACATAACTCTGAAAACGAAAATCAGCGAAAAGCCGAAAAATGTGATTGTCGATGCCGCACAGGCATTCGGCCGCCCGTGTGGTAGGCTGTGTGATCAACGACGCTGGCCATGTACAATTAATGGGTCAGGCCGAATTGGACCGTGTGGGCCACACAGACACGTGGGCCCCACATGGGTGAACCACACGTACGTATGGGACTATTGGACCGGGCCGTGATATCCATACGGCCAAGGCCATTTTGGGACGTGTGGGCCATACGGGCGTGTAGGCCCACATGGGCATATAACATGGGTCGTGGGCCCATTTTCACTGTTTGACTTCTAAGGTTGCACGGGTCGCCCGAGTCGACTATGGACCTACTGTAGGGTCGGTAAGCTTACCTAGACCCCTAATTGACTGAAATGAGTGTATGACTGATGCAATTATGCATGTTATTAAGCATGATGATGTCCCATTGGTTTGATACTGTATGCCCTGACTTTATGCATTATATTATGTTTTAGCATGCCATATATGTATATTGCATTGCATTGGGGTGGGATTGATATTGATTGGAGGAAGTGTACTGAAAGGCTTCAAGCCTGCAGCTCAACTGCAACTACTGTCTAGTGTCGCATTCGGTACTATTTGGAGTGTAGGGTTGGACGGAGATGGAGTGTAAAGGCTGGTTGGGTAAGATTTTATAACTGCATAACTATTACTATTACTGTACTATGATGGGCTAAGGCCTTAATGCTTACTGTTACTAAAATGGGCTAAGGCCTAAACTGATACTGATACTGATACTGGTATTGATAAGGGTTTACTCCCAAATCGAGATTATCTGTTATTGTATGTTTGTTTGCATGGGGATTACACACTAAGTTTGCGTAAACTCACCCCTTCTATTTGATCTGTACAGGTAATCCCCAGACATAGGCGAATCGGTACAGCGGAGGACTCAGCGGTGGCCACACGACTCTTTTTTGTTATTTGATACTTATTTATGATTTTTAGTTTTATTTTGGGGTATTTTTCTGTAATAATGGCCTCTATGGATTTTTACCTAAATTTTGGATTTTATACTTTTTTTCTGGTTATATCTGCTAGGAGTAGGTAAAACTCGGGTTTTCAAAAAGAAATGCATGTGTTTTAGCAAAATACCCACAAGGACACAAACTATTTTAAAAAGCTTCTGCAACGTATAATATTTTGCAAACTAACTTCTGAATAAAAATCACTCTTTTAGGATTAATAAAAGATAACGACAAGATCTAAACGGAAAATGTTTTAATCAAAGTTACGATTTTTCAACACGAGCATCGGTTTTCAAACACACTATCATATGACATCGCCAGATTCGGTCATAACGTCCAGGCCAGGTTTGGGGTGTTACACATAGCCTGAATCAAATAATGACACATTGGTTCCTTTTTCATCATCATTCAAGGTTCCAAACAAATCATGGAAAAACTAATTTCATAGAGAAAAAGACTTTGAATTATTATAATAAAAATCTTCATATTTTTACTAAGGTAATAATAAATTCTAAAAAGTGAAACTTATTTATAAGCATATGACATCCCACATTTGACTCGATCGTCGAATCCAAATGTGTGACATCGCATTACGTTGTCAAAGTAACTCAAACTATCTTAATTTATTTCACAAATAATTTTGCATTTAATCATATTAAATTCCATACGTTCTTAATTATAAGCATAAATATAATTAATGAATGCTAAGCAATCTTGTAACACCACATACCCGATCCAGTCACCAGAACTGAGCTACAGGATTCTACAATAGTAAATAGACACATTCATATGAAAATTAATCAATATTATTCTTTAAATCAATTTATACAAATTAATTTTATGTTAAACATGCATAACAAACAAAACCAATTCTCAATAAAGCTTACGAAAGCTTTCAAACAGACTCAGAATGAATTCAGGACTATTTTGAAACTTTTACAAAGAGAAGGGTAAAATGCAAAACAGGGGTCACACGATCGTGTGACAGGCTCAGGCCGTGTAATCCAGGGTCACACGGCTGTGTAACTAACTGTGACCGTGTGAAACCAAAACTATCTTATACAAATAGAGCACACGGTCGTGTCACCTACTCGTGTGTGACACATGACCGTGTGTAGCATTTATGACCCTTTTTGTGCAAGGAACATACTAATCCTACAAGGTGACCTAAAATGTCATTCATACCATTCAAACCTAATGACCTAAAATTTCATTCATACCATTCAAACCTAATCCAAAGCATATACATGTCAAAGCTAAAACATCCATCTATATAACCATTTAAACATTCAACCAATATGCCCTCATTGGCACCAACATATATTCAAATACAACACTACCAAAACACAGGCACTTACTAATTCATATGCATTACATCATTCAAACTTTTCCATTTCTTTTAAGGTTCAAAGTACCAAATTTGACATCAAGCCAAATATCACATACCAAAATATTTACATTCACTTAACAAGTCAAATCATCCTATGTACATGCTACAAATAACCAAGATCAAAACATCAACAGTTTACCGAATTGAGAGATTGTAAGTGTGTACTTCTCGTTGAACCGATCGACACATTCTAGACATCCAAAATGTACAAAAAAACTAGTAACACGAGTAAGTATTTAAAGTAATTAGTAAGCTTATACAATATAATTGATTACATACCTCAATTACTTATAACACATTCAGTTCATTATGCAAAATAAGTATCCCTATCAAGATAGAATGTAACAACATCAAATACGTAAGGCTTTGAGATCAAACCATACATATAACCACAATTTTTCACATTTTAATTTCAAACCAACTTGTACCTTATATCCAAATCATATATATTACTTTGTCAACATCCAATGGCATATCATCACATTTTCATTCACAATATTACCCAATGAAACTTCGTAAAAGAACTCTGTAAACAGGTGAAAGTAATAATGTCTGGTTACACGTTTGGGTTACACCTTCACGAATAATGAATCATAGTTCCTGGTTACCCATTAGGGTTAAACCTATATGAATCAGACAATACTGCCAGGTCACCCATTAGGGTTGAACCTACACGAATCGAATAGTAGTGTCTGGTCAATCGTTAGGGTTGAACCTACACAAAAAATAGTCTGGTCAGGGCTTAATATACCTGTATTCTCGAGTCTGCAACACATTTGGAGCTTGAAACTTGTTGGCAATAACTCGTAACCTCGTATACAATACTTTTACTAATTTCATTGGGGTTTAATCTCACGTTATACCATCTCGCAACAATCCATTTCAATCTGATTCAATTCTCAATTTAGGTACCAATTCATAGCCAATTCAAGATATCAATAAAATATTAATGAACATACAGATCAAACTCAATAGTAATTTAAACATATTTATATTGTATGAACTTACTTGACAAAAACATAGCGGTTTAGCTAATAAGGACTAGTCGGTAATTTTTCCTATTCTGCGTAAATCAAAAACTTGAGTTGCAAAGCTTAAAGCTTGAAAATGAAGAACCCTAATTTTTCCTTCTAACATTTGGCCAAGAGATGAAAATTTGAAAAAGATGACAACATTTTGGCTTTTATACTATCATTACTATTTAATTAATCTCAATAAATTAAACTAACCTTAATTAGTTTATGTTAAACTTAATTAACAAATCCTTAGTCGATTCTCACATCATAATCCACTACCTAACATGCTTTATGGATCAATTACTTAATTGATCCCTTAACCAATTAAAAATTTATAGCTAAATGGGTTGTTATAGATCTCAGTTAAAGTGTTTCAGAGTTAAATGGGGTCAAATATGGAGCTAAGATTCAAATTTGAACTCAATTTATCAAAGTTACAGTGTGTCTTGAGACAATAGCTCTCATGTCTCGAGTCTATGTTTTGGGACCTAGCACCCCTATTTTGCACCCTTACATTTGATGTTTATGTGTCTCGAGGAAAAGGAGTTCTTGTCTCAAGACTTGGAATAGGGGCAAATTTATTTTAGGTTTAATGTTTAGGTGCCTCGAGAGAAAGGATCATTTGTCAGGTCTGAAGACATGTTCAACGTGTCTTGAGACTAACCTAGAAATGTATGAAATAGTCACTTTTGTTCATAGTGTCTCAAAACATGACCATTGTGTCTCTAAATTAGCATGAAAATGATGTCTAGACTCCACTTAATTCACACCAAAGTTATACCAAGCCAATGCACACCTATTTGACATATAAATATATATTTGAACATCTTAAATCATTGCATTCAAAATATCATAACTTAGCCGAATTGAACCAACTATCATCTTATGCAAAATTTTCTATATATCCATAAGATAAGTAGTACCAAAATCACCCAAAACATCCAACACATGCAACTTTTACTATTTATAAATCAAAATAGCATAAGAACTTCCAAATAGTTCCTAATGAACTAAGTACATGCAATATATAACTTAACATTGTAAGAACATTACAACTGTTGGCTTAGCTGAGAAATGATGTCTTGGATGCTGACAAACTCATTGTTCACTTTGAGAACCTAAATAAGACATGTCCGCAGAAACAAACAATTCCATACACTAAGTATTTGATGTATGTTTTCTATACTAACTAAAATTTACAACAAATGCAAGCGCACCTATAGAGCCATAGTATAGCCACGGTGAGTAGAGATAAAGTATCCACGAGGACTAAAAGTATTAGTAATTACCGTTTTCTTATTATTTAGCCGACAATTTGGAGTGATGAGTTTTAATCTAAAATTACTAAACTAATTTAACTAAGAATGCAACAGAGAATGAAAGAGGAAAATATTTGAAAGACAACAAATGAGAGAGACAATACCCAGGAAAGAATCCACCTAGACTCCTTTTATTATTATTAATCTAATTTAGATGATTTATTCACTTGATGTCTTGATCCGTTGAAATCCCTAAATTATGTTAATATATTTTTCGAGAGTAAGAACAATTGACTCTAGGTTGATTAACTGAAATATCTTTTTAATTAAAACCTCTATTGTCGCATTAACTCGATCTATAGATTCCCCACTTCGATTTGACTCTAATATGGTAGATTTATGTCGTCATATTTCTAAGATTGCATGCAACTCTACTCAATTATGCTAGATCTACTCTTAAACAGGGACTTTTGATCCAATGAATTAAGCACATTAAACATGAATTAATGTCCCAGAAATATTAAAACAAGAAATAAGCACACATAATTAAGAACAAGAATCAAGTATTTATCATGTAAAATAGAAATTAAATAATAGAATTCGTCATAAGTTTCATCCTCCCTAGGTATCTAGGGAATTAGTTAATAATTCTGAAATAAAACATCTCAAAGTCAAAAAAACCACAATAAACAAAAAAAACTCATAAAAATTTTAGAAAAAATTAAAAGGAGGTATTCGATCTTAATGGAAATCTACTTCAGAAGTGGCTCCAATAGTGTTCCTTGAGTGTTTTCTTCGATCTTCTCTGGTGGCTCTTTTCTCTCTTCTTCTAATTGGTATTTATAGACTTTAGACAGCTCAGAAAAATCTAAAAATTGTGTTTTTCCACGTATTTGAGAAACAATGTGTGAAATTGACATGGGCTGGCACATGGGCATGTGTCCAGCCCGTGTGGGTCACATGGGCGTGTGCCCAACCCGTGTGGCTCCTAAAATTTGTTCTTTTCTCCTATTTTCGTTCCTTTTGCTCCCAAATGCTCACCTAAGTATAAGAACATGAACTAAAGGGATTAGGAGAATCAAATTCACCAATTTTTATAAATAATCATCCAGAAATGCATTAAGAATGGGATTAAAATATGTTAGTTTTATCATTTATCAGTATTGTATACTCAGTGATACTATCATAATTTAAATTCAAAACCTAAAAATATTATGCTCATAAACAGGCTACTAATATTTTATTTCAAATCATTAAATCAATTTTATCATCTAGCGTTTTATCAACATCAAGGTATCATATTCCTTTTTCAACCTGATTATTAGAATCATTTCATATTCATTATCTTTATAACCAATTTGACATATCATTTTCAAAATCATGATGACATTTGATTACAAAGATTATAATGACATTCCATTATCAAAATCATTATAACATATCATTTTTAGAATCAGAATGACATTTGATTACCAAGATTAGAGTACCTTTCATTACGAGAATCAAAATAACGAATTCTATTATTTAATTTCTATTTTACATGATAAATACTTTTATCATAAGTACGGGTAAGTTGATTAATACCCTAATGATGTCTTGTATTTATATAAAAAATTAAGCTCTTTAAACACTTAATGGGCTTATTCTCAATGCATTTTGTAGTTTCTTTTGCTACTTTTTCACATTTAATAGATTATATTTATATTTCTAGTTTTCATTGCATTTTCATGTTTTTTGGAACAAAATGGCAAGTGTATGCCATTAGGGGCTTAATATTTGAGTTAACCTTGATTCAAGTACTTGGTTGATGCAAACATGAGGGATGAAGCTTAAACTGGAGCCATACCAATGCCTTTGCCCTCAAATAAGGAGTTGAACTTCAAGAAATTGTACATCCAAGTGGACTATCTCCAAGGCCGCGACACCAAGGTGTTGATGTCGCAACGCCAGCCTCTAGGGTTGTAACATTGGCATGGAGATTTTGAAACACTGGCCACACTCCCTAAAAATGAAGAAGTCGAGCTACTTGAGGACAATGTTGCAAAATTGAAGGCTATTGTCATGACACAAAAGGACCCAATAAGCCTGTTAGAGTTGTGACCCAAATTCTTATTAAAATAAAATAGAAGTGGCAAGATAGGGGGATCCACGAGGGCGAAGGCCGATGGCCGGAGGTACGGTACAGGTTGCACAAGAAGAATCCGTATAGAAGTTTACTTCCTCTGTTTGATATTGATTTGAATAAGGTGTTTCAACCTTACTGCATTACTTCTACTAGATGTTGATTAGAATAAGGTTTTCTAGACCTATAAATAGACGCAGTCTATAATCCTTGTATTCATTCAAATTCGACATGGTAAATTTTCTTCTCCTCTGCCCGTGGTTTTTTCCCGAACGGGTTTCCACGTAAAATTTGTGTTCTATTTTTTATTCTTTTCTTTGCGATACATTGCCATTATCTACATTCTATTTTAACAAAGCCAAATGTGTAGACTGTCAAGGATGTTACGACACTAGCATGATGGTGTCACGACACCAACCACTAACGAGGAAAATTGCTAAAATGTATTTTGCAACCAAATAAGCCTCGATTTAAACTTTAAGTGAGGGATAACTTTTCATTTATAGTTCAAATGATGTCAAAGTATAAACAAAACTTTATGACACATTTTTCATATAGAATTTTAGACTTAGACCTTTCAAGTTAGATTTTTAGAATTCTCTTGTACTTTTCTTTTCATAGCAAAGGTACAGGGGTCATTTTGTACATTTAACATTTCTTTAAGGTTTTATTGAATTTTTTGTGATTTGTTCATCTAATTACGCATTTTAATCATTAGGCTTTCCATATTCGTGGAATCAGCACATCAATCTTTCATCGATTCAAGGATTTCGTCTATTACTATAAGAATTTCTAAACGCGATTTAATTTTAGTTAGTTTCTTACTTGATTTTAACATGAAATTGATTGGGTTGATTGAATTGATAATGGGTATGAATTAATTCTTTTTTTCCTAGAGCTTCAAGGCAATAGTAATATTACAATTGACCTATGACACTTGCAGAACACCATACTTCACTTCACTTTATTCTATCTGTTTGTATATTTCTCTGCTTAGTGTACGTATGAGGCATGGTCACCTAAAACTCCACAATAAGCACTGAAGTCTTGGTCAAGCATAAATGCATAGATCCCCCTAACACCATAGAATGAATTGTACCAAAGTGCCAAAATAAGTTGAACTAAAGTGCCAGAATGCTCCCTCCAACAACATATACAAATCCTATGACATGCCAACTATAGCCTGACCATGGCTAGCATCATTTAATAAGGTGATTCTCATTATCATTTATCATCAATATATAATTAACTTAATCATTTCATTGTAATTCCAAGTTCACCACATGTTAAGAGTATATTCACACATATATGCATATCATCTCATTAGACTAAGCTTATCTCAATAGCTTTATAATTCCTATTTCACATCATATCTGCTCCAATTACTATAATTATGATCTTATAGTTCATGTTGAACCTTAGACCAATCTTATTTACATACAAATACGCATATACATATTATTTCAACAAATATTATCTAAGCCACCAAGCTTATCCCGAAATCAATACAATTCATATCATAGTTGTATTTTAAATCATGTAACCAAGCATAAAAATTTAGCATTCAATCTCAACTACGTCAATTTACATAAGGTATATTTACATAGCTTGTTCATTTGTCACCACTTGAAATTTACACTCATTCAAATTTCAATCATAACATGAAATAGACATACTTCAAAATTTATAAATACCATTAACTTGAGATATTTAATTACCGATTAAATATATGGATTAAGACATATTAAGTTAGCACAAACTAAATTAGCTATCCGTCACATGTATTCGCCTTTGTCTCTTGACATTTTGATCTTATCTTCAACTATGTTCGATGATTCGTTTACGAAAACCATGCTAGATTCATACAACCATACATATAAATCTTAACAAATTACAAAATAAACATATGAACATTCGGCCCTAGGATTCCATTATCTAAAATTTTCATAAATTTTGAGTTCCTTAATTGAAAAAAATTCCATATTCACAAATATAACTGAGGGACCTCATCCTATCCTAAAACACCAATTTCATCCAAATTCTTATCATTCAACCCTAAGATTCAAAGACCCATCATAGCTGAATGTACCCATCATTATCAACTTTTAAATTCTTTCTTATTATCTTGTTCGTAACATGATTTAGGCTTATAAATAACCAAAACACAATAATTCATAGCTTTCTCTTATAAGCTTCCAAACACTACAGCAAAAGAGGTTTTTAGCGGCGCTTTTTTGGCCCTATAGCGACGCTTATAAGTGCCGGTAAAATAGTTTGTAGCGCTTTGATAAGTGCCGCAAAAAATGCCACTTTAGATAGCACCGCTAAAATTTGCGGCATTTATGTGGAAAAACATCGCAAGAGACTCGAGTATGTTGTGGTATTTGTAGCTAGAACCGCCGCAAAAGATCATGTTCTTTAGCGGCATTTGTAGTAAAAGCGCCACTAAAGATCATGTTTTATAGCGGCGTTTGTGGGAAAACGCCACTAACATTAACATATTTTACCGACCCATTTTATTTTATATAGAACCCGAATTTTCAACATATTTTCCTGTAACTTCAAATCTAGCAACAAACTTCAAATCTAAATGATACTATCACAAAAAAATATGTATATGATCTAAATTAATAACTAAAATAACAAAATATATTCAACATTTATATTGTTAATATATTCTCACAATAAGAAAACAAAAGTCTACGATGGTTGATTCTGCGATTGATTCTGCTGAAACATCTTCATCATATTTTGAAGTTGTAGCTGGAGTTTGTCATATTTTCTTGTTGCCTCTGTTGCCCTTGCTACCGCCTCTGCTTCCCTCGCTGTTGCCTCTACTTTAATTTGTAGCTGGAGTTCATCATATTTTCTTTTAGCCTCTGCTTCTCTCAATGCTGTTTCCGCTTTAAGTTGAGTAATTTGTTCAATTGTGCTCGCTTGCATCTAAGTCATATGGTCTCTTAACCTCTGAACTTCAGCTTGAGCTTGATTCGCCAAAGGATCCAAAATATTGGGTTGGGCTAATGAAAGATCCTTGAAATTGAACTTGACCATACCTTTCAGGACCCAAAACTTTAGTAATAACTCGGTTATCAATGTCGTCCAGATTAACAGAACTATCACTTGAAGCCGTAACTTCATACTATGCCCTTTTATCCTTTAGTTTCTCCTAATAAATCAATTAAGGAGTTAAAAACAAAATATATAATCAAGCAAATGCAACATAACTTGGCATTATTTGTATTACAAACAACGAATTAAACCATTATAACTAAACATGATAAATATTTAAAATAATTCAAATTTTGTTAAGTAAATATACCATAATTTCTGCAGCTTCAGTAGTCATAGGAGATCTATCTTTCTTTTTATGTATAATGTCAAAAGGTTGAAGGCATCCAACTTTTTGACCAGACGACAGTTCCTATAATATAGTAGGAAAAATATTATGTAGTAAAAAGTAATTAATATTTGACATAATTAATAAATTCAAAATACCTCGTCATCAACTACACAAGCAAAACTTTTTGACCCAACTGTGTGCGTGAACCTTTGTTTTTGCCTACTTGTAGTTCCAACTCGTTCACGATCCTACATTATGAAATTATTATTACATATATAGTAAATAATATAAACCAAAATAATTATAAGAGTTTAGAGGTACGTAATACCTCTCCTTTCTTTGAATTCCAAAATCTATTTGCATCTTCCCATTGGTATCTCAGCATTCCTGGTGGGACATTTTGCAATTTCTCTTCAAGGCTTATATTTTTCTTTAAATATTTCTTTTTAAAAGTACTTTTATGGTCTCTCTATTTCTTTGCTAATGCTTTCTACACATAATTATCCGAGACCTCTAAAGCAAATCTCTCTTGCAAATAACACAAGTTTAGAAAGTAAATGTAAATGAAAATTAAACCAAAGTATTATAAATTACATTCACGTTATTACCTTAATATTTACTATCAGGCATATGATGCTATGGCTCGTAGTTGATTGGTAATAGATTAGCATTTCGTGCTATAATGCCCAAGTATCCTGCTAAAACTCGAGCTTAGAATCCAATAGACTGACCATGATTGTTTCGAGATACTTTGACACGCTCCATAGAATTTAGATTGTATAAATCCTTTAATAGCGTAGGTCCTCGAATTTTGCACCTCCCACCATTTTCAGCTAAAAAAAATTGAATATGATAATATAAGAATTTGAAACAAAAATCAATAATAAAAGTCAACATCCATGTAAACTAAAGTTAACATTACTTTGAATTTCTACAGGTTTGTCAACTGTATTCGGAACATCCGAAGATCCAATAGCAGTCTGTTGATCACTATTTGTTTCTTCCAAATTTGGAGAAATTTAAATAATATTTAGATCTCGCAATCTTATTCTAGGCATATTATCTACAATACACATAAAGTAGTTGAAATATTAGTAACTAATTACAACAATAATAGTAATGGATATATTTAACAAGATCAAGATTTAAATTATAATATTACATATAATTAAAAAAAACATAAAATCTTACTACATCATGATTCATCAATAACTTACCCAAGGCGTAAATCATTTATCAGTTTATTCATATCTTTGCATCAATGAGGGATTTTTGCAAACGGAAACATATCTCTCAAAAACTCTAACAGTAGCGTAAAAGAGATTTCGGTCCACCCTCCCAAACATTTTAAGTGAAAAAGACGAATGCAGAAGGACAATTTTAAAATTTTTGATCCCTCAAAAAGTTCTTCATTCATTTCATTAAGTAACTTGTAGAACTTCTCCGCTTCTCTATTTGCCTCTTGATCCGCTTTTCACCAATTGTGAGAGGCTCCTATTTATAGTGCTTCAAGAATAAAAGTTACAAAGCTAGTATTTAATGAGAGTAATGATAGATATTTTTCAATTACAATTGCATTAATGATTAAGAAGGTATATTGAAAGGTTTTGTTGGTGATGGTGAATAATAAAGAAGAATTCACTATGTTTCAGAAATAAGGAAAAAGCACTCAGCATTACAAGAAAAGGTTAAAAGGAGAACTCTTAATTACCTCCATTTCTAAACTACCAAGCCAAACTATCTGGAACATCCTAAAAGTGAAGATAACTCTAGAACCCAACCATATTCTAAGATTACTTCCACTTCTTCGACTTTGCTGAGGCGATACCACGTGAATCATCTTTCACAGAAAATCTCTTGAAACGTAAGACAATGGTTTTTTTTGGATGAAAGTTATTCCTAAATAATGATTATTTTTACTAAAAATCATCATAGGTCCATAAGAGTCTTGATGTAATTTTAAGTATTCAACTATAGAAAGTGACTTTGCTTGTTCCACAAGTAACCAGACTTAATCCTCAAGAATCAACCTTCAAGTCTTCAATTTCAACTCAATTGGTCTTCATCTTGTGGCCTTTAACTAGTCAAAATATCTTCAAAATAAATAATCCAATGCTTTTGTTCTAAAATTTGTCAATTTTGAAAATAGGCCATAGAAACAGCCATAGAATTATCCTTGTCTTCAAATGTATCTACAATATAGAAAGATAATTGTAATAACCCGGTTTTCAATGGTGTTGTGAAATTCAATTTCGAACTGAATTAATTGAGTAGAGTTAGTAGAGAATTAAAATAGAATAATTATGTGTCAAGTACAGAATAGAGAGGCCAAATCATTAAGCGATATTAAGTTACTTTGATTATTAAAAATAACATAGGGACTAGATTGAAAAATGAGTTTAATGGGATAATTTAATTAAAAGACATTAAAGGCCTTTATATGTAATTATACCAAAGACTTGGGAGTAATTAAACCATTTATGATGTATGATAATATTTACTTTAAAGTTTTCTCATCATTTTCCACTAAATAACATTTTGGTTAATAAAACATTAGTTTAATGGATGTTTAAATTAATTACTATCATTTGTACATATATACATGGAATTAGTGGGAGAGAGAAACTTGAGAAACAAAACTCTATTCCTTCCATCTTTTTTCATCGTCTAACCAAAGAGAAATGTAACAATTTTTTTTTAGTGGTGTCAGAAACTGTGGTTTCAGAATCCTATTTTTGATTTTCGAGTCCGTAAATATTATTATTTTTATATTTACAAGTATAAAGTTTAATTAAAGAATGGTCCCTTAATTTTGTTAATCGAATAGTTAATTAAGGAGCAAGGACTAAACTATAAAAATGATAAAAGTTAATAGTTATAAATTTTTAATCAATTGAAGGACCAATTGAGCAATTGGTCCATTATGAATAAGCCAAACAATGGTGATAGACAACTATCATCCACCAAAATTGTTAATCAAGGTTAGTGTTAGTTAATTATAATTAATTAAGTTAATTAGGATTAATTAATTATTAATCTAACTATAGAAACTAAAATTAAAAGTCATCATCTTTTATTTTTATTCCTCTTCATCATGGAAACAAAGGAAGACCTAGGCAGCCATTTTTTTCGCTCCAAACATTTTATCCTTTAATTTGATCAAGAATTGAATCAATTTGAAGATAATCGGGGAAAAGACAAAATTAAAGAATAGTATTTAAAGATTCAATTGTTTGTTTATGATTAAATTGTGTTTACTTTGTTTGGTAGACTATTTAAATGTAAAATTAGTTAGTTTTGGCATTAATTGGACTGAACTGTAAAATGTAGAAATTATGGTTATTTTGAATTGATACATGTTGGATTTGGTGCCTAATTGTAGTATTTTCGTAAATGTACATTTGTAATTTTTTTTGAATAGATTGGTTAATAAAAGTATTCACAAATTACATTAATAGTTTGTAGAATGTCCTCATGTGGTTTTTGCACACTAAACAAAATAGAAGCAAATGTTGTTCATTGGTTATCTAATGTTTAAACTAATACTAAGCGATATTATGTGGTTGAATCGTAATACATAAAGACAACTTATATTAGTAGACAAACCTAAATATGTCCTCAGTCTAATCGGAAATAAGCAAACCAATTGAAAGACTAAATGTCGTCTATCAAGTTCAATTGTAGAGATGTTGTGTCTTAGGCATCGGAGCGCATGATTCCCAGAAGATAGAGACATAGATACGACTGACTGGACTAACAGTACATCAAACTAGACCCAAGCAAAATAGATCTTGAATTCATTTATGGATTTATTCACTTGTGACGTTCATACTGTTGTATACCTAAATCCTGAGTGGATGATGGACTATGTATGTGTGACTCGTACACTTTGATGTAAGTAAAAGCCTAAGTTCAAATAGATAAGGAACATAAAGTTGGCGCGTTGGGTGTACGACTTTTGTAGTATATAGCGTCATTCACAACAGTGGAATTCGTAGCTCAAGACACAGGCAAATGATATACTCTTATTGGCATTACATGGTTGATGAAAAGTAAATGTAGCCACGGGTTGTTCGTCTTTGTAATGAATAACTTGATCATGATTTGATAGTGATTGACTTTTTATGAAGGAAGAAGTGATGATTACCATGAGATAAAATAAGATCATATTGGGTGAACAAATATTATGCCAAAGAGATTAAGGATATCTTATGAGGGTAACACACTTATGACAAGGTCATTGGGCGAGCACTAATTGAGTTGCTTTCTTATTGGTATGTCGTTGGGGAGAGCTTAGTCACGATACTATAGTGAAATGAATTCGTGACTAAATGAGTTTATAATTAATAGGCAAAAAGCTTAAACTTAATTATAAATCATTTGAGACTCAATTGCATATATCCAATCAGTCTCTCCGCTAGCTCGTTGAAACCAAAAATAAATTACATGTTGAATCAAATGAACAAAAATGAATAGAAATGGAGTAATAGGAAACATTTGGAAATGATTATGGTTTTCTCCAAAATGAAAATTGAGAAATAGAATCATTTAGAAATGAATGTGGTTTTCTCCAAAATGAAAATGAAAATAAAAAACGACCTGAAAAATTAATTTATGTTTTTCGAATAAATAAAGTTCAAAAATGGAAATAAATCATTTGGTCATAGTGAATATTAAATATATTTTCTTAGATTCTTTTATGGTAAAGTTTTCATGATTTTAATGGAATTAGAATTCGATTGAGAAAATTATTTAATTAGAAATATATTGAAGTTCATTTTTGGGAAATAGAAAAAAAAATTTTGGTTGGATCAAATTATATAGTATTGGGTTAAAAGCCCAGGAAATAACTATAATTGGACTCGATTTGGAAGAGGCCCAAAAGCTTCTTTTGTAATAATAGGGGACGGCAACCCTAGTTAATTAACTAAGGTTTAGGGTTTAAGGTTGTCCCCCCCTACATCCTAATAGAACTAGGATTTCATTTTTCTAGTTGAAATGAACTTCTCTGATTCAACAAGAGTTTTACCTTCTCTCCCTATAAATAGATAGCACTAGTAGGTTATTTATACAACTTTCAAATATCGTTATTCTACCCGAAAATAAAGAGACTTTTATTTTCTAAGAATTAAATATATTTGAGAAGAGAATTTTTGTTTTCACCCAAAAGAAAACTATTTCTAGTTTTTTGTATTTGATTCGTTTTGTTTGAGCCCACACTCGAAGCAATTCGTGGTACGAGGATCGTTTGCTTAAAAGTTGGAAATGAAAAGGATCTGTCTAGCCGAAAACACAGGTACTATTTTAGTGTAGGAATTATTGCTATAAATATCACAAACCAGATCGATTTTCAAAATTTTTATTTTCTGTTATGCAAGAAAACCATTTTCAAACTAGATTTTTCCCAATAAATGGTATCAAAGTTACGATTGTGCTATGTTTATAGTGTAAATTGATACCAAAATTCTCTCTCTTCTCATGTATGAGTGATTATATTTGACAAGATGTGACATTATTATAATTGCATGCATGTTTAGGGGAATGTATGTGAATGAATGTATGATATTATTTTATTATTATAGATGAAAAAGTAATTTTGTCAAAGTTGTGATTTCTAGAAATTTAAATGTAATTTATTATTATCTTGGGCATGTATATTTTAGATCTTGGACTATCATCTCCACAATGGTTTTATTTTATTATTTATTTAGAATAAAACATTTGAGCCTAAAACGGGCATAAGAATTTTGTAACCTAATTTTCCTTAAAACAAACTTGAAAAATTGATACGCATCCTAACCGATCAAGACAATAAACTTTACCTAGCAAAACAAAAAGGTGGCCGACAGTGGTCCGATGGTGGTCCGATGGCAGCCCGGTGGTGGTCGATGGTGGCTGTGACACGAAAATGGAATTAGAAAGACGGGGATGACAAAAACATGAATTGGTATCGCAGTAGTAGTCCATGGTGGCAAAATTGAAGACCCAAAGTATGTTTTGGGGTGATTTTTTAAATTTTTGCAATTTTTATTATTTTAGGATGGAATCATGGAAACTTTGACTGCGAATGTATGTTTATGCATATATGAGATAAGCATGCCAAATAGATTAAGAGAGAATGCCACATGTACTTGTCATGCATATATTGATCATTAATGATTAAAATTGAACATTAAAAACCTTCCTTTTTTTAAATATTGAATGGGAGAAGGCCCCTAAACAAGATCTACGGCCTCCTTCAATGGTCTCTTGTGATGGCATAGTAATTTAACTACCCCATGGTAGGATTGTCATATGGATCTCCCTGAGGAGATTTCCTAAAGTAAGTACAACTCTCTTGTGATCGTATAGTAGTTGGACCGGCCTTCGTGGTAGGTACAATCATACGATATTTCAAGAAGTTCTATCTTCAAAGATGACAACCAGTCACAACATGCTACTCGGTAAGATTGTCTCACGATGACTTATTTGTGGTGCATGATGCGATAGGTGTTGAGTTGATGGTTATACATTCAAGATCTTGTAGTTAAGTAACTCTCCATGGAGCTCTACCTAAGTTAGAAATATGATCAAATGTTACATTATTATTAGTACATGAGAATGCCTAAAGAATTAGGTTCATGTACTAACTGGATGGAAATTCATGTTCTTACTAGTTGATCATGATCACCCCACAATGGCTTGATTCAATGGCTGTAGGAATTATCATTGCAATGGCTTACAAATATTTTCAAGGTTTAATGTAAGACACATGCATCATCTTAATGCATATTGTACTGTTGCAAAATGTTTTAAAAATTTTGTTTAATACAAAGATATTAATATATGAAAGATTTATTTCCAGTTCAAAAATGGCACCAACTCCTTTATTGAACATACTCACTAAAAACAAACTGAACAAAAATAACTATAAGAAATGGAAAAGGAACCTGATAATTGTCCTGAGCTGTGAGAAACTTAAAACAGTTCTTGATAATAAGTGCCCTTTAGCCACTGTTGAGGTTAGAAAGTACTGGGAGGAGTCGATGAGATAGCTCATTGCTATATGCTGGCAAGTGTGACCAGCACCCTATATAAACTATTGTAGAGCTGTAAGATTGCCAAAGATGTTCTGGATAAGCTAGAAGACATGTTTGGAGGCCAAGCTACCTTAGCTCGATAGTCTATTATAACTAGCATGATTAATGCCCAACATAAGTCTAGTACTTCGGCTAATGACCATATGATAAATCTTATGGAATACTTTGTCGAGGTCGCCGACAATGAGGCCAATTTAAACCAAAACAATCAAATTGAGATGGTGTTCAAGAGCTTGTCTAAGGACTTTGCTGGCTTTCAAGCCGTATATAACCTTGGCAACAAAAACCTTACATTTACACAACTCATGAAGGATTTACAATCCTATGAGTTGGTGTTAAATGGCAATTAGCCAATCTAAAGAGTAGAAGAAAATATAGTTGTCGCTTCTTTCTCAAAATGAAAGGGAAAATGCACTAAGAAAGGAAAGACTAAGGTCTTTGGACCATCATAAGTGGAAAGGAATAGAACCAAAAATCCTAAAGACTTATCTAAGTCTAAATGCTTCTTATGCAGTAAGAAAAGGCACTTCAAGGAAAATTGTAAAGAGTGGAAGGAATATCTGGCCACCAAAGGCAAATGTATGGAACTCTTTATGGTAGAAGCTTATTTAGTGGAGGATTCAATAGAACACTAGGTCATTGATTCAAGAGTCACTAATCATGTTTGTGTTTCTCTTTAGGGGTTTGACGAGATGAAAGATCTTAGAGATAAGAATCTATCTTTGCAAATCGAAAACGAGACAACTGTGGCAATTGAATCAATAGGAGATTTACATCTTTATTTTGATAATTTTAGGAAGATTATTTTAATAGACGTTTTCTATGTACCAAGTTTCAAAATAAACTTAATTTCAGTTGCATGTTTATATAAAAATAGATTGATTGTGACTTTTAATAATCGAATTGCAATATTTAGAAATCACAATCTTATCTATAATGGATGGATGTCAAATAATCTCTATTTTATCAAACTAAATATGTACACACTGCTTGAGACTAAAATATTGAATAAGAAACTTAAAATTTTTCACTCTAATGAGGTGTACCTTTAGCATTTGAGACTTGGTCATGTTAACCAAGAAAGAATCACTAGACTTATGAAAGATGGCATCTTAAATTCACTTAAAGAAATCGATCTTCCACAATGTGAATCTTTCTTGAAAGGTAAGATGACCAAGCGATCTTTTAATGTAAAAGGAACGAGGGCCATAAAACCCCTAGAACTTGTGCACACTGATGTATGTGGCCCTAGGAGCGTCAGTGCAAAACGTGGTTATGAATATTATGTAACCTTTATTGATAATTATTCCAGATATGGGTATGTGTATCTAATGCACCACAAGAGTGAAACATTTTATAAATTCAAAGAGTTTCGTGTGGAAGTAGAGAAACAACTAAGTTTACCCATAAAGACACTTCAGTCTGATCGAGGTAGAAAATATTTACCTAACGAGTTCTTAGGGTACCGCATAGAGTATGGGATTCTATCCCAGTTGACCGTGTCGGGCACTCCACTACAGAATGAGGTGTAAGAGACAAGGAATCAAACATTGTTAGACATGGTACATTCGATGTTAAGTTATTCGAAGCTGTCAATCTCGTTTTAGAGATATATTGTACAAACAACTTGCTATATTCTAAATGATTTGTCAACTAAGGCAGCATCAAAAACTTCATACGAATTGTGGCATGGCGGAATCCAAACCTTAATCATTTAAGGATTTGGGGATATCTGGCCCACTTATTGGATATAGATGCAAGGAAGTTGGTCTCACGAATAGAATTATGCATGTTTGTAGGTTATCCAAAGGGAAAAAATAGTGGTTTGTTTTATAACCTGAAAGAGCAAACTATAATTGTGTAAACTTATGCTAATTTCCTTGAAGAAAGTTACATGAATGACTTTAAACCTCAAAGTAAAGAGGTACCCGAGGAACTTTCGGGAAATATACAAAACCCTATAGAAATGGTTCCACAACCAACTTCTAATAGTATAACTTCAAACGATCAGTAGCATAGGGTACTTCGTCGTAGTGGGAGGGTCTCTCGTAAGTTTGAGTTCTTCCAATCTGGCTGAAGTGTTTTTAACACTTAGTCCACCGAACAGCAACATAATGATCCACTTATGTATGACAAAGTGATGCAAAATGCTTATTCCAAGCTCTGGGAAATAGTTATGAAAACTAAGATTAATTCTATGGATTCCAACTCAGTGTGGGAACTTGTAAACTTACCGAAAAGGATAAAACCCATAAGGTGTAAGTGGATGTATAAGAGGAAAAGAAATGTGGATGGAAAAGTGGAAACTTATAAGGCCTGACTTTTAGCAAAAGGTTATACTTAGAAAGAAGGTATTGATTATGAAGAAACCTTCTATTCGATTATCATGCTCAAGTCAATCTGCATATTGTTATCCATTGCGGTGGCTCTCGATTACGAAATCTAGCAAATGGATGTCAAGACAATATTTTTGAACAGCTATCTTGAAGAGAGCATCTATATGATGCAACCCACTAGATAAATAGCTAAAGGAAACGAGCTTAAAGTTTACAAACTACTTAGATCCATATATGGACTTAAGCAAGCATCTCACTCATGGAATCAAATATTTGATCAAGCGATCAAGAATTTTGGATTTGAGCAAAACTTAGATGAACCTTATGTTTATAAATGTTTAAGGGATAGAAAGGTGGTCATTCTCATTCTATATGTCAGTAACATTCTACTTATTGGGAATGAGGTAGGGACATTTTCATCGATTTAATTGTGGTTAACTCAACAGTTTATCATGAAGGACTCGGGATAAGCTAATTTTGTTCTAGGCATTCGAATCCTAAGGGATCAAAAGAACAAATTGATAGCACTATCTCAAGCTTCATACATAGACAATATATTGGAGTGTTATGTAATGACTGATTCGAATAGAGGAAATCAACCCTCTAGATCGGGATTTCATCTTTCTTTAGATGATTGTCCTAAGACACTAGAAGAAAAAGAGAACATGAGAAATGTTCCTGATGCTTCGGTAGTACAAAGTCTCATGTATGTTATGTTATTCACACACCCAGATATCTATTTTGAAGTGGGGTTGATAAGTCAATATCAGGCAAATCCAGGACCAAGACACTAGTAAGCAATAAAGCATATACTTAAATACTTATGGAGAATAAGGGATTATATGCTTGTGTATTTCAGAGGAGCTCTTACTCCTATCAGATATACTGATTCTCACTTCTAAACGTGTCGAGATTTGAGGAAATCGACACCGGGTTGTTTTTTTAACCAAGGCGGTGGGTCCATTGTGTGGAAAAGTGTAAAACAAAGTTGTACTATTAACTCTACTATGGAGGTCGAATATGTGATTGCCTCTGAAGCTACCATAAAAGAAATATGGCTTTGAAACTTTCTTACGGATCTTAAAGTCGTTCCTAGTATGAGAAAAACTATCACGCTGTATTGTGACAATAGTCCAGCAATAGCTAATACCAATTAGATGAGAAACCATAAGAGGACAAAACATATTGATCGCAAGTATCATATCATAAGGAAGGTAGTTGCAGATAGAATCGTGGACATAGTCAAGGTCGCATTTGAAGACAACCTTGCGGACCAATTTACCAAGACTCTACTAGCTAGGAGTTGTGAGAAACATGTGGAGAGCATGGGAATGCATTTCTAAGTTTGATTCGACCAAAACATATTCTCTAGACTCTACTACTAGAAAATATATTTTCCAAAATAACGATTCTGTCGGTTTCTATTTGAGAAGAGAATTTTGTTTTCACCCCAAAAGAAAAGAAAACTATTTCTAATTTTTGTGTTTCATTCATTTTGTTCAAGCCCACACTTGAAGCAATTCGTGGTACAAGAATAACGAAAAAGATCATTTGGTTGAAAATTGGGAATGACAAGGATCCGTCTATCCGAAAACACAGGTACGATTTCGATCTAGGGTTTATTGTTATAAATATCACAAACGGGATTGATTTTCAAAATTTTTATTTTTCTCTATGCAAGAAAACCATTTTCGAACCGAATTTTTTCCAATAATATGGCATGTACCTAGGTTCGTTGGCTTGTTGCCTAAGTTAGTTTTGGCACTTTTTTAAGTGACTGATAATGTTATAGTGGTTGAATTTTATCTTTCGATTATTAGTTAATTAAGCTTAATTATGTGAGCTTGAATTTGCGAATTGGTTGCTATAGTAATGTTGTATTGGAGGTTATATTTGGAAATGTTTGAACATGTTTAGATAGGTTAATTGGATGATTATGCTTTGTGGTACATTTTAGGTATGTTTAGGTTCATTTGGTTGAGGCTTTGAAAACTTAAAAATGTAGGATTTTAACCATTTGGTCACTGAGTCTTGAGATAGAAAGAATACGTCTCAAGACTACTAGAACAAATTTCACTTAAATTTTCCATTCAAAAGCCTAATATCTCGAGACATATTTGTATAGTCTCAAGACAACTAGCCTTTGTCTTGAGACAAAATAACATCAAAGCTAAATAGATTTTTCCTTTCTCCCAGACTTGAGATAGGAACCCCTTATCTCGAGACATTTATGTTGGATTTGGTGCCCTGGGTGTAGTATATTCATTTGTAAACTTGTAATTTTTTCAAATAGATTCATTAATAAATCAAATTCATTGATTACATTAATACACTTTGTATAATTGTCCTCATATGGTTTTTTGCACGTAAAGAAAAATAGAAGCAAATGTTGCTCATTGGTTGTCTAATGTTTAAACTAACACTAAGCGGAATTACATGGTCGGATAGTAATACGAAAAGACAACTTATATTAGTATACGAACCTAAGTATGTCCTTAATCTGATCGAAAATGAGCAAACCAATTGAAAGACTAATATGTCGTCTATCAAGTTCAATTATGGAGATGCTTTGTCTTTGGAATTGGAGCGGATGACTCCTAGAAGATAGAGACATAGATGTGACTCACTGGACTAACAGTACTTCAGACTGGACCCAAGAAGAAAAGATCATGAATCTGTTTATGGATTTATTCACTTGTGACATTCATAGTGTGACATAACTAAATCTGAGTGGATGACGGACTATGTATGCGTGACTCGTACAGTTTCATGTAAGTACAATCTTGAGTTCAGATAGATAAGGAACAGAAGGCTGGTGCATTGGATGTACGACTTCTGCAGTATGTAACGTCATTCACAATAGTGGAATTCATAGCCCGATACATGGGTAAATGATATCCTTTCATTGCTATTACATGGTTGATGAAAAGTAAACGTGGCCACGAGTCATTCGTCTTTGTGATGAATGACCTAATCACTATTTGATAGTGATTGACTTTTCATGAAGGAATATGTAATGATTACCATGAGATAAACTAGGATTATATTAGAAGAACGGATATTATCTAAAAGAGATTAAGGATATCCTATGGGTTAAAAGTTCAGAAAATACTTGTAATTGAACCCAATATGGAAGAGGCCCAAAAGCCCCTTATATTATAAGGGGGGACGACAAACCCTAGTATAATTAACTAGGGTTGTCGCCCCCTATATCCTAGTAGAACTAGAATTTTATTTTTCTAGTTGAAATAAACTTCTCTAATTCAACAAAGGTTCTACCTTCTCTCCGTCTAAATAAATGGCACCAATAAGGTTATTTACACAACTTTCAGATATCGCTATTCTGCTCGAAAATAAAGAGACTTTTATTGTCTAAGAATTAAATATATTTTCCAAAATAACGATTTTGTTGGTTTTTATTTGAGAAGAGAATTTTCATTTTCACCCAAATGAAAACAAAATTATTTCTAGTTTTTTTGTTTGATTCGTTTTGTTAGAGCCCACGCTCGAAGCAACTCGTGGTACGACAATAATGAAGAAGATCGTTTGGTTGAAAGTCAGGAAGGACAAGGCTCTATCTATTCAAAAACACATGTACGATTTCGGTCTAGAGTTTATTGCTATAAATATCACAAACCGAGTCGGTTTTCAAAATTTTTAGTTTCCATTGTGTAATAAAATCGTTTTCGAACTGGATTTTTTCCAACAATTCAATTATCAAAGCAAAATTAGGAAAATATGAGAGGTTGGTCTCCAAACCTAGTCTCAAGACAAAAAATATCTTGCATTAAGACACAACATGTAGTGTCTTGAGACATGTAACACCCCAAACCCAGCCTAGACGTTATGGTTGTATCTGGCAATGTCACATGATAGTGTTTTTGAAACCTCGTTGTTACGTTGAAAACATTCCATGTTATT
>JABEZY010259611.1:0-19942 GCA_013467495.1 Gossypium gossypioides
TGAGATGGATGATGAAAAGGATGATTAAAACTTTTTTTTTTTTTGGATTGTATTAAACTTTTGGATTATTTTAATTTTTTTAGGATTAAGATTAGATATAAATTTTTTATTACTTTTTTAGTTTGGTTTTGATTTTCTATGTAGTAACCCCAAATGAAGAAAACACAACAAATTAAACTATTAATGAGTAAAGGAGGAAGCACCCACTAATAACAGTTGGAACGACCACAATCAATCGGGTAACTTCTTTCCTTATCTTTTTATATGCTACATAATGAGGACAATGTGCTATCTAAAGTGTGGGGGATAACATAGAGAATTTGTCTCAACTTTTATGTTTTTCTTTCGATTTTTCTTGTCAATCGTGTGCTTGAGCTTGTCAAAATACAAGTCATTGGTTAAGAGCATGTACATAGGTTGATTGTATTTACAAATAAATTTAGCATGATGATAAGTGATTTTAATTTTTTATTATTAGACTATTAAGTTCTATACATTACACTGTAAATATGCATTAAGCAATCAACTGTATCAAATGATATAGAAAATACAAGGAAACAAGCATGCTAGTATGAATGATAAATTGTTGAATTTGAGTTTGTTTGATTGATTAAATTTGTGCATTTTGACATATTTAAGGGATGACCTAAGACATTGTTTGGAACACATCTAGAGTAAAAAAGTTGACATTTATTTATTCACCCTTATTGTCGATTTTGAGCTTGTAAGGACTTCTTGATGAACCTTATTACAAAACCTGATCCTAAAATGTTAATTTGTCTTTGCCCTCTTTCTTTGATCCTGAATTGCAAGACTATAGACATCTGACCATATGTATTGAGGGTTAAGTAGATACATCACAGTGGATTTTGTAAAAATAGAGTGAAAAAAGAAATATTAGCGTGATATAGGAATTATAGGTTAGCCTAAAGTGTATTATAAAAGAAAAAAAATCAATATGAGTAGAAAAAGTACTTGAAAAGCAAAAGCATTTGTGAATGAGATGTACTGAAAAAGAAAGTGACAGTCACGAGAATAAGAAAGACTCATTCATTAATGCACAGAAACTCGTAGGCTAGTTGTAGTTACTATATTATGCTATGATTTCCTATGTGGAGAAATAATGAAGGTGAGAAAAGAAGAAATAAGGCGGTGAGCGGGTAAGGGTTGCTAAGGGGAAGAATAGAGATCAATACGATGTGTCAAACTATTTTCTTGTTTGTAACCATTTTTTACATTTATTGTTTTTGAATTTCATACATGTCCTAAGCCTCAGAAGGCTACAAGCCGAAAAGTATTATGTGACCTAAGTATCCTTATGCATAAATGGGCATTATACTAAACAATCGCATAAGCTGCTATTTGTATTCTACTAGGATAATCAAACTACTTGTATAATTTGTTGATGAATTCCTACATGTGAGACCTTTAATGCTTGTATACTTTGTAATGCACTGACTTATATGCCTGAAGACAAAAATGGCAAATCAATTATTTATCATGTCAAAATTATTCGACTTTATATTGTTTATGAATACCATGAGGAACTAATCCCTCTATGGGGGATTAGCGAGTGGAGGTATGATCTATTAACTATTTTGTAGGGCTTAACAGGTTAGCTGTTTGGGAAAGGAAGAGCCTAAAACCCTAGGTTTGATGACCCTAGGAAGTTATCAAGGTTGGAATTAACTCAAATTTGGTATGACCTATCCGTGAACACCTTAACCCGAAATCGGTTTGGACAGTGAAGTCGAAAGATAAGTAGTCCTTACTGATTCATTATTCTAGTAGATGTATCGGAAGATCCTACTAGGATATTGACTAGTTGATTGATGAGGAACCAGAGCAACAATTGACGAAGATTACTGAAGCAAGCTAATCACCCATAATCAGATTTGATTCATTCCACTTTCCAATTTCTCGATACTTATTTATTTTTTATACTTTTATTATTATAAAAAAACCCCAAAAGTCCCTTTTTATTTATATTTGCGTAATATAACCTATTTCAAGTACTAATTAGATCTTTTGATATTTAGGTTGAAATTGATCTAGTCCTAGCCTGTTTTGGGTACGATCCTCAAAGTACTTACCTACTCCATTGTAACTATATTACAACCTGAACCGTATACTTGTAGATACCGTCTCATGTCTATATATATTTTGTTGTGGTATTTACACTCTGGACGTTAGTATGTCCGGAAGCAGTCAATACCTATTACCTTACATAACCTCAGGAATGTTTGATTAAACTTGTTTCAGTATAGACTTAATTATTGTTACTTCAAATAGTCTTTAGAGTTGTATTTGACATAGGGATATGCAATGAGCCTATAGGACTAAATGTAGTGACTTCGGGATAAGCCTACTAGTGATTAAATTATTCCAAGTTAGACTTATATTGTTACCTAATTCAATTCCTTAGTAACAATGCCCGAAAGGGTAGTTAGAATTAAGGTTAGTGAGTTACCAAATACGCCACGATTTTCGTAATAATTTCATCCGAACTAAAATGAATAGAGGCAGGAGTGGATTAATTATTCTAGCATTATTTGATATTAGTAACCCATTTGTTGAAGTACTATTTATTCTATTGAAATTTTGCATACATATAGGATAGAATCATTTAGTTTAATTAATTGCATAAACGCCTTTATAAATGTTTTCTTTCTAAATTTTTATTTAAATTATTTTCACAAATCTTGACTACTTGTTCAATCCCTGAGGGGACGATACTCGTATACTTACTACTTTATTACTTGTTACAATTGAGTACACTTGGACATAATTCGCGATTATTTTTATACACCGCGACAAGCAATAGCCTAATGGCTAAGCATTATCTTCTTTTTCCTTGGATCCCAAATTTAAGTCACGCCACCCTCTTTCTCCTCCTTTCTTTTTTTCGGCAGGAAGGAATATTTACCCAATCAACCCATTAAAGTTTGAAAAACCTAACTATTTAATTCCATCTCCTAAACATAATTCAATTATAGCTTTTCCTAATAAAACTGAAAAATTTCCTTCTCTCTCTCCCTATTTTTTCCCCTTTTCTTTTCCATTCTCATCTTTGCAAATATTTTTCCTCCATCACTGAAATTATCTTTCCTTTTGTAACCCGAATCAAAGTTCAATCTCGATATTAACCCGTTTTCTTGCCAGAATTGAATTGCCATCAATTTCATCCCTAATTTCGCCAAGAAACAGTAAGTTAAATTCAAACTTGATCAATGATCCAAAATCCTTATAGTTTATACATCCGGTGTTAATTTTTCATCCAAGCTAATGGATCTTTCACGAATATTGTTAATTTTCCCCGAAATCTTAACCTCTATTGAGAACAGTTATTAATTCTTGTTATTTTTCTGTTGAAAAACTTGTCAATATCCCAGATCAAATTTTGACATGAGGATCATCGTTTGAGACCCGACAGACAAGTGTGTGTTCTTTTACAAGTGAATCAGGATAAAATTGAGCCTAGGATAGGGCCACATGGCCAGCCACACGGGCGTGTGGGCAACTCGTGTGGACTACACGGCTCCCACTCATGGCCATGCCACCCTTGAGACCCTAGGATGTTGGACTTTCACATGGCCTAGGACCCCCACACGGTTGTGTCTCCCTTGTAGGTTGAATTTTCGAATGCCATAGGCCACGATTTGTCATATGGCCGTGTGTCCCCTATAACTTAAAATTTAAAGTTTAACCAAAAATTTGATGTTTTGATCATATTAGTCCGTAAATAAGTTACAAACTTTTTTTAGTGAATTAAGTTATGCAATTAAATCCCTGATGACAAGAAATATGTTAGAATCCATAAGTGATGGAGTTAATGTAGTATTTATTTGTGTTTATATATATATTTGCATGAATTATGAATTGTATATGTTGCCATTGTTTCTATACTTGCGATAGTATGAACAATATGCCCTACGATATTGTTAATTCGAATACTTGAAAAGCATGATTTTTTTTACTAATTTGCCATGTGCTATCATATTTTATATGTATTAAATATGACATTTTACATTGAATGGATTGGGAAGATATGATAGGAGGAAGTTTGGAAGTTTATCTGTATTTATTTGTTTTGTTGTGCATCCATAGCCAAAGACAGATTCCATCTGCGGGTATTGTTGTGTATCGACAGCCAAAGGCAGATTCCAAATGCAAATGTTGTTGTACAATCTACAAGCAAAAAACAGGTTTCATCTACAGAACCTTTTGCTGTGAATCCATAGCCAAAGGCGGATTCCAACCGTGGGTACTTGTTATATGTCCACAACCAAATGGTAGTTATTATCTGCGAACTAGTAGTGGTTTATCCACAACCCCGTGTGTTGCATAAAGGAGATATGGGGAACTCCCATTGTGTGTGTAGTAGTGGGGTGGGATCTATTATGTTAAAACTGAAATTGTATGACATCTTTAAAATCATGCGCACATAAATTTGGAAATTCTGTTATGATATAAATATGAATGGAAATATGTATATTGAGGGAAAAATCTAAAATTTGCTTATTCTGATATAAGCTCTTGTGAGTTCCAATATATGTTAATGATGGTTGCATTGACAAAAATCGATACTCTAAACTGCTTAGCTAATAATGATCATATTATTCGATAATATTTAATGTGTCTTACAAACTGTTTGCACGGATTCCTTCACCACTACATATTCGATACCTTACTCACACTTTTCCCTTAAAATTTCTAGATTCCTTCACCATTCCCATTCCAGAGGTCCAGACAGACAATATACCATGGTCCTTACATACATACTCTAACTCATTATTTCCTAAAGATTTCATAATTACTTTAATACATAAATAGAAGATACATTCTTGAATTTTACCAAATGTAACCCTTACCTATATGTGCTCTTCTAGTCCATTTAGCCCATACTTTGAGTTCGCCATATGCTCTGGCCTATTCCAGTCTTCGTGTTCTTGTCTTAATATCATGCTATTTACTTCATAATATTTCTTACGGAGCTCACCACATAGAATACTCATTAGATTATCCTATCAAAAGCGTAACATGATATGCCACAAGGGATTTTCCTTCGGAGTTCATCATATCTACCATTATTTCAAATTTTGCCACACATTTTATCCCTTCAGAGTTCGCCATACATGCTATCCATTCAGAGTTCATCGGAGATTCCACTTATTTCTTTCAGGGTCTGCAACAGAGATGTTCAATCCAGATAGTTGCTACAAGGGCCATTCTTTTGTATGCGCCACGAAGGCGCTCCTTTCATCATTTGTCATAAAGGCCTTCCTTTCCTTAGATTACCACAAAGGCTTCCATTTTCATAGATTGCCACAAACGCTTCTATTTTCTACCATGTTCACGATAAGGATTCGCCTAGACTCATATTTCGTGAGGTTTGCCCCTCATCGTCCTCGGTTATGCAAAAAACCTCATTAGGTAATAACTTTCCTTTAGTTCATTCCATATGATGCCATAACCTACCAACTATGGTTTTTACTGCCTTTGGACGTAGTAATGTCCAGAGTGTGAATACTGCAATAAAATTTAGAACAACAAGGCAGTATCCGCAAGTATACGGGTCAAGTTGTAATATAGTTTTACAATGGAATGGGTGAGTACTTCGAGGATCGTACCCAAGGGAGACGAAGACTAGATCAATTTTGACCTACACACTAAAAGATATAATTGAGACTTTAATCAAGTTATAGTATGGAAACGTAAATGAGAGGTTTTTGGGATTTTTATAAGACTAAGAATAAAACAAAATAACATAAAAGAAAACTAAATTTCAAGAGATAGAAAAAGTAGAGGGAATCAAATCTGGTGATGGGTGATTAGCTTGCTTCAAAATCCCAATCAATTATCGTTTCGGGTTTTTCGTTTACCAACTAGTCACTACCCTAGTAGGATCTTCAGATCTTCCACTAACATAACAAACCAACAAGGACTACTTATCTTCCAACCTCACAGTCCAGACTGGCTTGGAGTGAAGGTGTTAACGGATAGGCAATACAAATTTTGGGTTAATTTCCACCTTGATGACTTTTCGGGGTTGTCAGGGCTGGGGTTTGTTTCACACTCTTCCTTTCCTAAATAGCTGATCCGTTGATTAACCTAACAAAATAGTTAATAGATCATGTCTCCACTCCCTAATCCCCTATAGAAGGATTAGTTCCTCACGACTTTCATAAACAATATGGAATAGGTGGAAGAATAAAGCATGGTGAATGAATTGAAGTTTAGAGTTTAAGAAAAGCTTGATTTATATAAATAGTAACATGAATCTTTAGAAGTTGATCGTCTTTACAAATCAGATCTCTTGAAGGAAAGCAATGAGCAAATAAACTAAACTCTGAAAAACCTAAGAAAGAAAGAAAACGAAACTAAATCTAAAAAGAGAATCTAGGTTAATGGAATGGTGTCCATACCATGTGCTCAAGGAGTCTATTTATAGCCTTTAAGTGGTTGTCGTCCTTAACCCTAGGACAGTTGACATTCTCGAGCTTTAAGTTTGATTGTGTAGACCAAAACGCCCTTATTTCGTGTTTAATTTCTGTCCCAGAGTCGATGTCGTGACACAATAGAGCTTGTGTCATGCATAGAAGTCAATATGCTCCTCTTTGGGATATCTTCAGTTGTATGCCGCGACATCTTCAATTAGTGTCATGACATCGAAGGTAATTTCATCCTTTCTCCATTATGTTCTCTATGTTGCAACATTGGACCTCCCGTGTATGTTGCAACATTGGACCTCCCGTGTTGTGACATAGCATCCAATGTTGGTCTAAAATGCCTTCTAATGTCTCCTTCACACTCACGAAGTACGTTAGCTCTCCCTTAGGCCTCATTCGGCCCTTAAGGTTAATAAAAGACTCATTTTATACATTTTTCTAGATATAAGTAAAACAAAAGAAAATTCACTAAAGTATAACTGAAATGCTTGTATTTAGGGTCCTTAAATGTGAAAACTAGTTTAATCTGCTACACCAAATCACGACAGATCAGGTCTTACACCATATGATGTCATGCCCATGGGCTTTCCTTTTAGGGATCTTGATTAAAGTCCTAATGGACCCCATTAGACTCCACCACAGTGACCAAACATGGACACTTAATAGACTTTTCATGCATTAGTTCCAAACGTAGCATACATCTCATCTTACACTTTCCAAACATGTCATTGCAGTAGTACCTTCGACTCTAGATTTCTTATCACATACTCCACGCTCGTCATATTCTTACAAACTATATATGCAAATCTTATCCAACATTCATATATCAACATACTCATCATACTATTCTTTTCTAATCTTGGTTCATGTTTTATACAATTCTTCACAGGATTTTCAAGAATAAACAACATACAACTTATAGTAGTCAACTTAAGGAATCACCAAACATCCACAAACAACAGCTTGATCTCCAAATCCTAACATCCATCACAAAAACTCATTAATTCACTGCTTACAAGACCTAGGGATACAATTAAAACTCATTCATATAACTTTTATCATCATTTGAAATCCAGATAACCTCCATGCAACACCTTATTTCCTCATCTTACTACTTACGTACATATAACAGGCTTACTATTTCAGAAGTTAACATGCAAGTCCATAATACTTACCCAGAATATGGAACAACCCCCTGCATGAACTCTGATCCTTAGTTTTGGCTTAGTAAGAAAGATCCTCGAACAACTTCAAAAAAAGTTAACAATGGTATTTTAAATAGAAGGAAGAAGATAACTCCCCCTTTTCTTATAAATCTCACATCAATAAACATAAAACCGATATTCTCATTGTGGAACTTGACACGTGTAACCAACTTTCATAAACACCCTATTAGTGGCTTACAACTATAGAGAAACGTATACAAGGATCCAAAATCTATATGTATCTTTGAGTTATCCCTTCGTTAAATCCTAACCATCTCATTGGAACATAACTTGCATAGTAACTAGACAACTTGGCGTACCTTACCTTTGGTGATACCATCATTACCTAAGAATCCTTGACACACTTACCAATTCATTCTTCTATACATATCCACACATTTTAAGAACAATCCTTACCTTATACTCTATCATTAAATATGCGCCCGAGCTATTCGCCAAAAGCATCGATTGGACGAATAAGATCCTGCCACAAAGATTATTCTCATTTACTCGCCAAATCGATAGTAACTAGACCAATTTTAATATTTAATTGGGTGATTTTTGTTCGTGTTTAGACAACAGGCATGATTTTAGTAAATTATACAATTTTATGAATTTATGTATTAAATTTTGCATAATTTAACTATCTTATGTTACATAGTAATTTTCGTGCTTTCATTGTTGGAGTGGGACCATTGAATTAATAAGTGTGGAAGCTTATTTAAATCATACACGGACATGAGTTATACTCCACCTCAATTAGACAACAAAGACAACAAGTTAAGTCAAGAGAAGTCAATTTAATCCAGTTGAAGTTTTCTTGTTCAAAAGAGCAAGTCTGATAATTATTTGGGTCACAAAATTGTCCAAGTAGGGGGGAAAGTAGTCCAATTTGGCCAAGGCATCAAGAGTAGCCCAAATTAGCTTTAGGAAAATTAATTTGGAGGTCCCTACACTTGTGAAAAAAATTAGAAATAATCCCCCAACTAATACCCAAGAAACCATCCAACCCCTTACAAGATTCATGCATGAAATCAAGCATGAATTAAGAAACCACCAACCTTTTCCTCCATATTTCATGGCCAGCAAAGAAAGGAAGCATTTCAAGGGATCTCCATGCTATTTCTAGCAAACTCCCTAGTCATTCCTCTATTATAAGTACTACCCCTCCTTTCCCATTTCAAAGCATCCATCATCATTCACTCAGCCATCAACTCACATTCCTATCATCTTTCTTCCACCTCTTCCACGCATAAGCCTTTTCATTTCCCCATCTCCTTTAACTAGCATTTTCCTTTGAGGAAAACCACTCTAGGTCGGCCACCTTGAGGAGCATTTTGCAATCACGACAATTGGAGGAAGCCACTATGATCAGTCTTCAGAGAATCGCCAAAAGCATCAAGAGTTTTTTCTTTCCTATTCTTTAATTTTATTCTTAGTTATTCAACATGTTTTCAAAATTTTTTAATGTTTTTCCATTAACAATGATGATTTTATTTTGTTTTAGCTAGCATTATTACATTAATTTGATAAAGTTCATTTTGATTCAGGCTTATGATGTTTTGTGCCTTAGTCGTTCATGCTTCCAATTAAAACCATTTATGTATTTCATGCATTAAAACATGTTTGAATGCATTATAATTAGTTGATCGATCCTAACCAGATGGCTATTAATGGACACAATAATTGGAAGGTGCATGCTTAATTTAGATCCTAACCCGATTCAATTAAAGGTACATAATAGACTAAAAGAACTTATTACCTTACATAACTTTAGGTTTATGTGATTAAATTGTTTCAAACCTAATCTGTCCCTGTTGCTTCACATAAATTCTAATGAATCTTTAGTTAAATTATGACATTGGTTTATGCATATTTTTCTAAGAATAAGATTCGGTTGAACTTATATGAGATTCTCAGTTAATGAACGATTGAGTTGCCATGGAATAATTTTCGAACATTGTTAAACATGATGAAAAATGAATTGAGTCAAATATTATAATTATTTTAGCTTTTTCCTGTTATTGTTGTTAACTCGTGAAAATCGCTGCTAAACAATCACCTTGCATTGCATTTCATTTGCATTTAGGTTAACTTGCATTTGGTTAATTAATTTAATTTAACCACTATCGTTTCAAAACTATTGTGTTTTCTCTACCAACTTGTAAATTCATAATTTTACAATTTTTGATCAACAATACAGTCCCCGTGGAGACGATAACTCTTGTACTTACTTGTTACTTGATAATGATTATGTATACTTGCAAAAGTCTACGCGTTACACCAGCCAAAACTGGGTGTCACAACTCTCCCCTACTTAGGGAATTTTATCCTCGAAATTAATACGATCTTTAAGAAGTCCATGCACTCAAATAATAACTATCTTCCCATTGGGCGTAACATATGGAGCCTATATTCACACATAATATCATCAAGTTAGCCTTCTTAGGCAAGACCCACACTTAGCGGTTTTCACCAGAATTTCATATTTTCACAACTTACCTCACGAAAAATGTCATCATCACATTGGAGGACTTGAACAGTCATCTCTTACTTGACTTTTCCCGCAAGCTTACCTCTATTTATACCTGTCGTTTCAACACCCCCTTTTTCTTCACCTTTCCGCAACATCTGAATCCCTAATTTCTTGTTTGCTTTGTTCATTCTTTACCTTCCTCGTCTTCATCTGTTCTAAGGTACTAACCGTTCTTCCTTTCTTTATTTTTCTTTTTCATACACTTGTTGTCAAAATAGTTAGAACCAACACTCGAGGGAGGGGTCGAAGACAAACCAACCGAAACTTTACTCCAACCAGTACTGTTCCATTTAGACTTTAGGGTCCCGAGAATACCTTGCTTGGGGTGAGAACCCAATCGATTACATGTAGCACTACCGAGGATAAGATGATTAGGTATCTTGGAGCTCAAGGCCAGCGACCTTAAAAATGTCGCCTAAGTAGTAATACCTGAAGTTTCATTTTACCCTTAATCCTCTTAGAAGTCGATTTTCATCTAACATTAAATCCTTTTTTCTGCTCTGTCCTAAATGAGTATGATATTGCGCATGGGCAATTGTCAGCGTTATCTTGGTGGACGCTGGTGGCTTAATACATTAGTTATTGCATGCATAATGAGCCACCTATGTTAAGGGTCTTTTAAAAGTTGTATCAGTTGAAGGTAAACAGACAAGGCATTTCGGGTGGTAATGCCCATTTCAGTACACGTTCTGGGTGTGAGCCTATCATTCAGAACAATATCTCAAACCTCCATCAAAGAAAGGACAAATGCTTAAGGGTCATCTGTAGGCTCAAGTTTAGTTTTGGTTTTCCAACCAGATGGTCCCTTCCCAAAAAGAGCACTTGCAAACAATGCCAGCCAGTGGATTCTGAGCTTGCTGGTGTGCAATACAAACGGTTAACAAATGGGATGTGTGCTTAACTTAGTGGAACTCGTTTTAGTTAGAAATGTATTTCAGTATTGTTTAGAGGAAGTGAGCCCAAATGGTTATCAATCAGATGATTCTTTCAAATGGGTAAACAACCTTAATGTGCGATCTTGTTTCGCAGCTTGGCCTTATAATTCTAAGAAAGATTTGGAAAACATTCTGCTGAGAAACAAAAGAGAGTCACCCTTCTATTTTTATAAAATTTGTGGCTTTCCTCCTTGAAATTAGAATCTCATCACTAATCTTGATATAGCTTCCTCTTCTACTTCCAGTCGAGCTAACTCTTTTATTGGTGATACATGACTTCCTTCTCACTCAAATCTTCATGACATGGACATCTCATCTATTTTAAAGAGAACTCGTGGCAAAGAGGTCACTACTACTTCATCCAAGAAAGTAGCAGCAAAAAAAAAAACAAGGAAGAGGGTTAGAGGGAAGAGAGCACTTGGGAGTCAGGCAGCAGCGATTGCCCTCTATTGATACGGCACAGGCCACAAAAGGAGCTTGTGACTGCAGTTTTTCCTACACCTTTTGTTCCTACTCTTCCATAGATTCCATCACTTCTATAGCAGTCCGCCTAAAATCTTAGTTCGCCCATATCTTCTCCTGATCCTCCTTTACCAAAAATTCCTTCAAAAGTAATTCTTGTGGCTCAACCAACAGTTCATCCTTCTCAAACATCAGATGTTACCCCTACTGGAATAGGGAGTATCTTCCCTGGGTGAGCTCTTTTGGATTTTGTGCCAACCTTCACACCTCTTAGCACCATTTCCCAACAACAGTAGAGTCTACTACCTCTTCTATTAAGGGAAGCACTCTTTTCTTATCTTGCATCTACTTCAAATGAGGATCCTCTAATTGTTATGGCCCAAGTCTCAGAGATTATGTCTATGGAACAATGTCTTTTGAGTGGGGCTCTTAAAGTTTATCCAACTTAAAAAAGGCTGTAAAATCTGGCAAAGCCTCCTTGCTGAGCTACGCCAAAAACATCAAGAGGATACCAATTTGATTGGAAAATTAGATACACGCCTTTCCACTCTAACGAAAAAATACAGAGATGCTCAAACTGAAAATGAGCAACTGAAAGAGGAGGTCAATTCGCTGAAGGGTGAGAAACTTGCTTGGGAAAAGAAACTCAAAACCTTAGAAAAGATTTATAAGGAAAAGCTAGAGAACCAACATCATTCTCATAACGAGGATTTCAAGAAGTACTAGAAAGACACCCATAGAAACCTTGTTGAGGCCCTGCTAGAGTGGAAGTTCAACTTAATCCTGTATGCCAAGTGACTGCAAGTCCCTTCAACCTCATGAAAGTAGACTTCAACTACCTTAAGGACAATTCCACTAACTCACTTGGCTTGGATGTTTACCACCTAAAAGGCAAAGAGTGGGAGGCCTTCCACAAAGAGATGAGGCAATCGAAAAGTTTTATCATTCCATCCACGCCTGTTGTTGAAGACAATAAGGAAGACTCAACATCAGAGGATCTGATTCCAAAGGGCATTTTTCCTACTAAAGAGGTCCCTATCGAGCCCAATAATAAGCCTAGTGAAGAGGAGGACAAAAATCTACTTCTTTTGTCATGTATTTCATTTCTTTTTATCTTTCATTTTTTCCAAACTTTGATCCATGTAATGTTTTTCTCCTTATTAATACGATCATTCATTTACCTTACTTCTTTTTGTTTTACTATTTCCCATCACAGTGTGTTTAAACACAAGTAATAAATAATTCATACAAAAACAAGCTCAACGAACCTAAGAGACTTGGCTAGGTTTGGTGTACTATGCATACAAGGCTTCTTCGTCCTTCGTGATCCAACAATTGGCTAAACCAGACTCTAATAACAAACTTGTAATGCCCTAAACCTGATCTGATGAACCAAATCCAAATCTAGGGTGTTACTATATATAGCTCACTCAAATATACAAGTTTACATTCGATTATAACTATTTAATTATAAATTTATCTAAGAAATACATAAGTGTGAGTAATACAAAAATTCAATAGGTATACACAGGGAATTGATTTACAACTATGATTGAATTGATGTATACACAGGGAATTGATTTACAACTATGATTGAATTGATGTTCTAGTCTATTATAATTATTCTGTGTAAAAGACTTCTGAAAACAACTCAAACTCGAACACGCCAACCAACTTGCTCTGTATCCTAATAGCCCGTTTCGTCGCGCCTTGGCGTACCTTGGCGTCGTCTTTCTAAGCGCAGACCCTTAAGAGCTTACCTAAAACATAACACACAGAAATAAGTTCAAGAGAACTTAGCGATATAAGCACCTATTTACTTGAATCATTTTTGTATTTCACATCTAGCAATTCAATTCACCTTCTCATTGTTCTTTTTTTCTCAACTAGTCTCTAGCGAATGCCTTCCTAGAATGTCATTTTTTGTACCAGATATACCACACATTATTTTGAAATCATACCTTACCTCTACATATTTGATACCTCACTCACACTTTTCTCTTACACTTTCCTGATTCCATCACCATTCCCATTCCAGTGGTCCATACAGACAATATACCATGGTCCTTTCATACATACTCCAAGTTATTGTTTCCACAAAATTTCATAAGTACTTTAGTACATAAATAGAAGATACGTTTTTGAATTTTGCCAACTGTAGCCCTTACCTATATTTGCTCTTCCAGTCCATTTAGCCCATACTTTGAATTTGCCATATGCTCTAGCGTATTCTAGTTTCTTTGTTCTTGTCTTAATACCATGCTATTTACATCATAATATTTCTTCCAGAGCTCACCACATAGAATACTCATTAGATTATCCTATAAAAAGTGTAACATGATACACAACAAGGGTTTTTCCTTCAAAGTTCATCATACCTACCATTCTTTCAGAGTTCGTCGAAGATACCATTTCTTTCTTTCAAGGTCTACCACAGAGACGTTTCCTCCAGATGGTTGCCACAAGAGTAATTCTTTTGTGTGCGCCACAAAGACGTTCCTTTTGTCATTTGCCACAGAGGCTTTCTTTTCCTTAGATCACCACCATAAAGGCTTCCATATCATAGATCACCACAAAGGCTTCCATTTTCATAGATTGCCACAAAGGCTTCCGTTTTCATAAATTACCACAGGCTTCTATTTTCTGGCATGTTCACGATAAGGATTTGCTAAGACTCAAATTTAGTGAGGGTATCCCCCATCATCCTCGGTCACATAAAAAACCTCATTTAAACTTCACAGCGATGAACAAAAACAAACATTTAACAAACATTTCATGCATTAACACCAAACTTAGCATACAACTCATCTTACACTTTCCAGACATGTTCTTACAGTCATACCTTCGACTCCAAATTTCTTATCACATACTCTATGCTTGTCAAATTCTTACAAACTATATATGAAAATCTTATCCAACATTCATATATGAACATACTCATCATACCATTTGTTTCTAATCTTGAATCATGTTTCATACTATTCTTCATAGGATTATCTATAATAAACAATATACAACTTACATGAGTTGACTTAAGGACTCACTTGACACCCACGAACAGCAGCTTGATCTCCATATGCTAACATCCATCACGAAAACTCAACAATTCACTACTTACAAGATAAATGGATACCATTAAAACTCATTCATATAGCTTTTATTATCATCTGAAACCCAGATAACCTCTATATAACAACTTATTCCCTCATATTACTACTTAAGCACATATAATAGACTTACTCTTTCAAAAGTCAACATGTAAGTCCATAATACTTACCCAGAATATGGAACAACCCTCTGCATGAACTCCGATCCTTAGTTTTAGCTTGGCAAAAAAGATTCTCGGTCAGCTTCAAAGCAAGTTAGCAATAGTATTTCAAATAAAAGGAAGAAGATAACTTTCCATTTTCTTATAAAGCTTACATCAATGAACATAAAACCCATATTCTCATAGTGGAACTTAACATGTGTAACCAACTTTCAAAAATAGCCTATTAGTTGCTTACAGTTGTAGAGAAATGTATACAAGGATCTAAAATCTTCACGTATCCTTAAGTTATCCCTTCATTAAATCCTAACCATTTCGTTAGAACGTAACCTGCATAGTAACTAGACCAACTTGGCGTACCTTACCTTTTGTAATACAATCATTACCCAAGAATCCTTGATGCACTTACCAATCCCTTCTTCTATACATATCTACACATTCCAAGAACAATCCTTACCTTATAATCTATCATTAACTATGAGCTCGAGCTATCCGCCAAAAGCATCGATTGGGCGAATAGCATCCTCCATACAGATTATTCCCGTTTACTCACCAACTCGAGACCCGCCAAAATTGGGTGTTACACTCCCCCTTAAATTTCCATCCTTATAGATAACCTACTAGGTTAGGACGCAGACATGGCATCCGGAGGGCCTCGTCTTGGGCGAAATGATTTCTTTTTAAAGTATTATAAGTTTTTTTCAAAGACTGTATTATCTTATTTTTAACCATGGCATGGGACTTAGGATTTGGGTTTGATTTACTTTACATGACTTAGGCTGTACTCTAGAGCAAAATCTGAAGGGCACTGTGTCCTTGCTTTGGGAGGAGGCCTACCATTGGTGGCAGTATGTGGTAAGGGGTACATAGGTTGAACGAATCACCTGGGAGTATTTTCAAAAGGCCTTCCAAAAGAAGTATGTGGGCATGAGGTATATGGAAGCTAGCAAGCTCGAGTTCATCGAGCTAAAACAATAAGATAAATCTGTGGTAGAATATGAGACTAAATTCCTAAGGCTCAACCAATATGACTAGGGTATGGTTGCCACGAAACAAGACAAGTGCTTCAAATATGAAAACGGGCAACGATTTGACCTTAAGATATAGGTTGCTCCACACCAGGAACAGGTGGTTGAAAATCTAGTGGAGAAAGTTAAAATTATAGAAGATATCAAGCACGTAAATCGTGAGCAATGGGAGAAAACTAGGGTCCCATCTAAGAGAGATTTTGATTCTGTTGGTTCGAACTCTCGCCCTACAAAACGAACCAGAGAGGGTAAACCACAACAAAGGGCCACGATGAATAACACTAAGGATGAGCCCAACTATTGTAAGCATTATGGGAAGCGACACCCGAGTGAATTTTGGAAAAAATTGGGTGCTTGCTTCAAATATGGGTCGGTGGAGCATATGGCAAGGGAATGCCCTCGAAGAACTGAGTAGACACAAGCTCTAACCCAAAATCAGAGAGTGGACCAATTGCCTCTGAGGGGTCGTAGGCAGAACCGGGCTGTGAATGTTGTAGCTATCGATGAAATTCAAACCAAGGCTAGACAACTTGCCCTTGTTTATGTTGTTAGGGGTCGTGAAGAAGGGGATGCGTTGGGATTATTTGTATAATGTGATTTCTGCCATGGTCACTGGAAACTAGTTTGTAAAGGGTGTGAGGCTTACTTAGCTTATGTGTTGGATGGGAATGCAAATAGTTATGCTTTAGGCAACATTCGAACTGTTAGGAAATTCCTAGATGTGTTTCCCGAGGAATTGCCAGGACTACCTCTAGACCGCGAGTTAGAATTCGGGATTGAATTGTTGTCAAGAACTGCTCTGATGTCTATTCTTCCCTACCGCATGGCACCAAAATAAATGCAACTGAAAATCTAACTTCAGGAGCTTTTCGATCGCGAGTTTATTAGTCCTAGCATTTCTTCATGGGGAGCTCCGATTTTATTCGTGAAAAATAAAGATAGTTCCCTAAGGCTTTTCATAGATTATCGGCAGTTGAACAAGTTGACTATCAAAAATAAATATCCTTTGCCTAGGATCAATTATTTGTCTAACCAATTTAGAGGTTCCACTGTGTTCTCCAAAATAGATTTAAGTTTGGGATATTAACAAGTTAAGGTGAAGGAGACGGGTGTACCCAAAACTGCTTTTAGAACCCGTTAAGGCCACTATGAGTTTCTTGTAATGCCATTCGGTTTAAACAATGCTCCTACCGCCTTCATGGATTAATGAACTGAGTGTTCCAACCCTTCCTTAACCAGCTAGTGGTTGTGTTTATAGATGATATCCCGATTTACTCCAAAACCAAACACAAACATGATGAGCATTTTAGGAATGTCCTACAAATCCTCCGATTGAAAAAGTTGTATGCTAAACTGATTCAATGTGAATTCTTGCTTAAGGAGGTAATGTTCCTAGGGCATGTGGTATCCGCAAAGGGTATTTGAGTAGATCTAAAGATGATTTAAGCAATCCTTGAATGGAAACAAGCCAAAATTGTTTCCAAAATTCGTAGCTTTCTAGGTTTGGCTAGGTATTATCGTAGATTTGTAAAAGGGTTTTACTTAATAACCACACCCTTAACAAAGTTACTATGAAAGGATGTTCCATTTAAGTGGGCGAAGGAGCAATAATCCAGCTTCGAAAAGCTTAATGCGGTGTTAATCCAAGCTCCTATTTTAATTCAGCCCCAATTAGGAAAAAAATATGGGGTGTACAGTGATGCATCATATACCGCACTTGATTGTGTGTTAATGTAAGATGGTAAAGTAGTGGCTTATGTGTCAAGGTAATTGAAACAACATAAGTACAACTACCCGACTCATGACTTAGAGTTGACTACAATAGTTTTTGCACTAAAGATATGGAGACACTACTTGTATGGGGAAAATTGTTACATCTATACTGATCATAAGAGCCTTAAATACCTTCTCACCCAAAAAGAATTGAACCTTAGGTAATAGAGGTGGTTAGAGTTGTTAAAATATTATGATTGTGTAATTGAATATCACCCCAAGAAATCTAATGTTGTAGCAGATGCCCTAAGCAGAAAACAGATGACCGATTTAAATATGATGTTTGCTAGGTTAAGTTTAGTGGATGAAGGAGGCTTACTAGCTGAATTACAAGTAAAACCCACCTTAGCCAACGAAATTAAAGATAAACAACCTTTAGATGTATCATTGTTACCTTGAATTAAACATGTGGAGGAGGGAAAAAATCAAAGATTTTGGGTTTAGTGATGATGGCATCTTATGCTTTCGAGGGAGGTCTTGCGTGCCGAATGACAAGGAGTTAAAACAAACAATAATTCGAGAAACACATGCTAGCCCTTATCCCATGCATCTCAGAGGAAACGAGATGTATTGAGATGTGAAGAAACTATACTGGTGGCTCGGATTGAAACGAGATGTAACAAAATTTGTGGCTAAGTGTCTAACTTGTCAGCAAGTGAAAGTTGAACATTAGTTCCCCTCCGGATTGCTACAACCCATCAAAATATCGCAATAGAAGTGGGAGCGAATAACGATGCACTTTGTTAGTGGGTTACCCTTAACATCCACTAAGAAATATTCAATTTGGGTGATAGTATATGGATTAACGAAGTCAGCACACTTCGTACCGATCCACAAGGATTATTCATTACAAAAGCTAGCTAAGTTATATATTTCAAAGATAGTGAGGTTACATGGGGTGCCCATATCAATTATTTCAAATCAAGATCCTTGTTTTACATCTCGATTTTGGAAGAAGTTGCAAGAGTCATTTGGAACCCATTTGGATTTTAGCACAACTTTCCATCTGCAGTTTAACAGGCAATCTGATTGGGTTATACAAATATTGAAAGATATGTTAAAAAGTTGTATTATTGAATTTCGAGGCAGTTGGGAAGAACATTTGCCCTTAGCCGAATTTTCCTACAACACCAGCTTCTAATCAAGCATCCAAATGACACCTTATAAGGCCTTATATGGTTGTAAATGCTAAACACCTTTGTGTTGGATAGAACTAGGCGAAAGAAAAGTGTTGGTTCTTGAATTTGTACAAGAATCTAACGGGAAAATAAAGCTAATACAAGATAGATTAAAATCAACTTTCGATAGAAAAAAGTCGTATACTAATCTAAAAATAAAAGACATTGAATTCAGTGTTGGCTGAAAGGGTAAGTTAAGTCTGCGATTCATAGGACCCTACCAAATCCTTAGGAGAATTAGTCCAGTTGCATACCAACTCGATTTACCACCTGAATTGAATCGAATCCACGACGTTTTCCATGTTTCCATGTTATTACTTCGACCCTTGTCACATTGTTTCAATCGAAGAGATTGAGGTATGACCAAATTTGTCCTTTGAGGAAGAACTTGTGCAAATTCTAGACCGTGATGTAAAGGTTCTGAGAAGGAAATGAATCCCTCTAGTTAAGGTTCTATGGCGGAACCATAGAATTGAGGAGGCCACATAGGAAACAGAAGACGTGTTCCTTTAGAAACATCCCTATTTTTTGAACTTAGTAAATTTTGAGGATGAAATTTCTTTAAGAAGAGGAGAATTGTAGCACCCCAAAATATATAAGGTTAGAAGTAAAATAGCCTAATGGCTAAGCATTCTCTTCTCTTTCCTTACATCCTAAGTTCAAGTTACACCACTCTTTTTCTCCCCATTTCTTTTTTTTTTTGGAAAAAGGAATATTTACCCAATCAACCCTTTAAAATTTGAAAAATGATACATGTACGGATGTGGTGAAATTTATTAAATTCCATTCATCGAAACTGCCAATTTTCAAGTTTAGGAAATTAGCAGAATTGCGACATCTTTTTGGATGGGATCCAAAAATTTCTAGGGTAAGATGTATACATGGCGTTCAAAGACCTATCTCTTAGCTTTGAAACGCACTTTGAATCACTTAATTTTGAGTTCATTAGCTCAAGTTATGACTGTTTTAGTGAACACTGCGCAAGCAAAATTTCTGGACGGGATTATGACAGAAATTACAAGTTTCGGACTTTTAATTTGAGTTTAAATCATATTGGGTTTGGGTTTTAGGCTTAATTTTTATTATATATGAGCCCAATATTGTATTT